>JBAKBP010006407.1:0-110536 GCA_037953745.1 Lithodes maja | reverse complement strand
ATTAACCTTGTCAAATAGAAAATTTGAATTAACCAATGCTCATTTACAACAACAACCAGACATAATCCTAATACAAAGCCACAGGCTAAAATCTGGCGACTCCTTCAGAATCCCAAAAACAATTAAATCCAAAATCCATGAGAGACACATGGATGGCACCGCAATAGTCATCAAACAAAACATTGAACACAAAATTATTGGAGACTTCCTCTCAAACACACTAGCCATACAAGTACAAACACACACAGGACCCCTTGTCATAGCAACAGATTACATACCACCTAGCAGACTATATATACCCACACCAGACTACATATCACTGTTTAGAAGAAACGCTCTTGTTTACCTATTTGGGGACTTAAATGCTCATCACCCCATGCTAGGATACAGAGACACAAACAACACAGGAAGACAAATCCAACAACTCATCAGAGACAGAACGCTACAACACCTAGGCCCACACTTCCCAACATTCTTCACAGCACGATCAGCTACAACCCCAGACACAATTCTGAGTAACTACAGAACATACCACAATTTAGCAATAAGCCAAGGCCCTCTCACTACCAGCGATGACACTATGATCATCTCAGAAATAAGCACAACACCCATCCTATCCCCTACCCCCCTCGCCCTAATTTCAACGCAGCCAACTGGGATGGCTTTCAAGAAAGTATAGGAGAGCACAACAACATCAGAAACCTAAACCAGGCTACTCTAGAAGAAATAGACGCAGAACTTGAAACATGGTATGAAGTCATTAACAATGCCACCAACTCCCATATACCCAGATCAAGATGCAGGACAATCACAGGAATCACCCCGTCCCAAGAAACCCAACACACAATACAACAATACAATGCAATTAGACAACAAGCAACTACTCACGGCTGGAATCCACTCCTATTCAGACGCTACAAGTCCCTTCAAAAAACCTGCAAGAAAATCTTCAAATCGAATCACAAAACTATTGGGGGAACACACTAACCTCACTCACAAACACCTACAATAACCCTGAAGTTATTTGGAGAAAGGTAAAATCTATGACTAATGAACCTTCTCCCAAAACACACTACTTAAAAAAACATAGAAACGAGAAAATCTATGATGTGGCTCAACAAGAGAGAATGCACAGACATTTTTGGAGTCAAGTACTACAAGAAGAAGACCCGGACAGCGAAGATGAAGACGAAGAAACCACTAATAGAGTAGAACAGTTCCTCAACAACAACTGGGAACGAACGACTCCATTTCACACAGCAGATCTAGACCGTCTTCAAATTAACAACTATCTCACTAGACCTACTACAAACTACGAAATAAAAGAGATAATAAATAAAATGAAGAAAACATGCCCAGGCGAGAGCGGCATTAACAAAACTATATTGAAGAAGCTCCCAGAATCTGCAATCACAAAATTCAAAGACATCCTGAATGCAGCTCTATCAGAAGGATATTTCCCCGACAAACTTTAAAAAGCCACAATAAAGCTAATTCCAGAGAACGGTAAAAACCCTGAAGATCCGAACAACTATCGACCTATATCTCTGCTCGAAGTCCCAGGTATAATCTATGAAAGAATTATCAATAATGGGCTAAGAATCCATCTCGACAACAACAATTTATACAACCAGCACCAATTTGGATTCAGAATCAACAGACGAGCCTCACATGCTCTTGCCCTCATAACAGAGCAGATTGCTACTAACAAGGCAGATGGACACCAATGCCACCTCACACTATGAGACATATCCAAAGCCTTTGATAAAGTCTGGCATCGAGGCCTGAAATACAAAATCCTTAATTTGGGCCTTCCAATAATCTTAGAAAAACTTCTCTGTGACTTCCTTGTGGACAGAGAAGCCAGAATCAAGATCGATACATACCTAGGAGACAGCTTTGAGATAACCTGCGGAGTGCCTCAGGGGAGTGTGCTATCACCCACAGTCCCACACTCTTCATCATATTCACAAGAGATACTCCAGAATCTCTAAGCGGCCTAAACATCAGGTACGCAGACGATATAACTCAAATCACACACTACGAAGGTAAACCAAACATTTTGATGAATGCAAAAACACAAAAAGAAGCAGAAAGAATAAACAACTATGAAAAAAGCTGGAGAATCAAGACAAACATCAACAAATTCAAAATGCTTCCCATTAGCTCAAGGAAGAATGAAGATCTAATTATCAACGACGACCTAACATAATTCAGCAACTCCGGAAAAATGCTTGGGCTGAAGATCTCCACAACTAGTTACATAAACCACATCAAAGAAAGAAAAGGAAAAGCTACGCATGCCCTCACAAGAATATTCCGCTTCAGAGACCTAAGCACCAAAATCAAAACCCACCTAATAAAAGCCCTAGTCATTCTTATTCTTGAATACCCCCCTATCCCAACCCATGCCCTCAGCAAAAACCAACTATTAACCCTACAAAGAGTTCAAAACAAGGCCATCAGATTTGCAACTAACACCAGATATCCTTACACACACCACAGAAGAACTTCACAACATTACAAATATCAAAGCTCTCAACATCAAACTTCATGATAGAGCCATCAAAACATGGCAACAAATACAGACACTCAACCCCAATTTATACAATGAAATTATAGAAAGACAAGAACACATCACTAGATTCCACTCAAACTTCCCTATCAGCATAAATTGGCTAGGAATCATCCCAGCACCTCATACACCTAATGTTAAGAACCTCACTACTTAGCTAGCTAGCTATAAAATTAAACTTTAAACTACACTAAACTATACAAAAAGCACACCCCAAGAAAACTAGTCATTATAAAACATAACCAAAAACATCAAAGTGGAAGGCCCACCATCTTTTTCTCTTCTACTATATTTCATATTTTCCTACTTTACCTTTCTGACCAAACCCTCTACTTATTCCCCCTCCTTCCTTTAAAAAAAAAAAAAAAAAAAAAAAAAAAAAAAAAATCAGTCAGTCTAAAGGTACCATGCCTCTCCCAAGCGACCCCAGTACAGGCTCCATCGCCTTATATCAATAGTAGACGGAAAGGGTCAGAGAGTGCAAACCTTACGAACCCTGAAACAACTTCTCAGTCAACCGGGGCAAATTATACTTGCCAAGACAGCTGTGGGCAACCAAAACCCAGCTATCAAACTCCACAAATGTATTGTAGAACACAGTGCAATGATATAATGGCAAACAGGCGAGAAGAACTTTAAAGGAACGGTATTAAGGCGATCATGTGCTCGCCTTATTCGAGAAGGAGATGGTGAAGGAGTATTTCCGTCAGCCAATCAGATGGGATTAGCTCAGGTGGCTGAGCAAGGTTTACCCTTTAAGTCTTGTCACAGGGAAGACCCTGACACTCCCCCGCGCTCAACCAATCAACGGCCTCCTGTGACGCAGCACAAAGAGCAACTCTCACCTCCCTTTAAACGCTTGCCTCATAACTCACTCCCAGTTCACACCCGTATATTTTATCCTGGTCGCAGATGTTCTATTACAATGGTGCCACCCTCTTACTCCCATCAGCCACTATACAACATATCTAATAAACTTCCAGGAAAATATTACGAAGACGAAGAAAAGCAGGAGGGGACGTTTTAATTTTGAACCGAGTGGGCTGGTGTAGCTCCTCCCAAGCGCACGGTTCGGCCAATAACAGGGCCCCGTTCTGTGAGGGAAGGGTATAAAGGAAGGTGGGCGGTGCCACAGGACTCATTCAGCCGTGGGCACCTGTCCGGACCACATAGCAGCGCTCTTAATAGACACGCCCCCCTTGCTCACCTTGGCACCCATGGGAAGATATACAAGTCTGTTCCAGTCCTCCAGCAACCGAGCTTTGCTGAATACAAGACGAGCCGGGACCTAGTACACCGCCCACCCTTGGCACAGATACACCTACAATATCCCTACAATAATCTTCAGTCAGTACGCTATCAGAATTAATATCGCCATCTTATAAGTAGATTGTCACATGTCGGAATGACCACTCAGTCATCTGGCCACTGCCTACTCATAGATATCTAAACTCTGCCTTACCTTGTATCTTCTTCGAGTCCAGCTAGAAACCCCCATTCATTATAACCATACACGAAGTGACACAAGCATCATTCTTGATTATTTAACATATATCATCTTTGTCTAATTCTGTACATGTCGTGTATCTATTAGTTTCCTAGTTCTGATTTGTACAGGTACATATAATAAAGTTAATACCTACTGTAATTGCTACCATTTGACCTTGCTACGGGTAACCTCCTTAAGGTGAACCCCAGGTAAATAAACAGCCTGATATTATTGTTATGTCATGTTGGGACTCTTATGCCCTATATATCTATTCACAGTAAATATAATAAATGTGTGAAAACCTGATTCGACTACTCACTCCAATACCTCTCCCTAGCAGTTTAAGATACCCATACATACAGTATAGTTTACTCAGCCCTAACTCCTCCACATCTAACAACAAGGGCTGGTATCTTAATTATAGCTTCATAGTTATCCATCAAGTATCGATAAATAAGTTGTTTACTCTTTTATTACCAGCGACGTGTTTTATATTTTATTCTAGCTATATTTAGACGGTATTATGCAGCTTAGGAAGGATGTGTGGTAGTTGAAGGGGTTGGTCGAGATAGTTTGAAGTCTTATTATTGCTGGAGGTTCTTCCTAAGCTACATAAAATCGTCTAATAGTTGCCAGAATATGATGAAAAGCACGTCCCTGATACTGAATAGGTTGGTAAGGGATTCAATTTATCGCCAGCAGGAAAGTAACTATAGTAATGTGTTAAATATCATTGTCAGGATAGTACAACGATTACCATTCCGAAATTAACCACAACTGCCAAATGTATTTTTGTTAACATCGTTCTTAACACCAATATCCCCCCAAAATCAAATTAAAGAATGCAGGTGATTCTCCCAGGATTCGAACCCAGGATATCACATATAGAACTTACACGCTCTAACCATTACACCATCAAAAGAGTATCGCAATTGCCTTACGTATCCTAACCACAAGAACATATTTTTATGCATTTACTCTATAAAATCCACCAAATATTCCTTTCAAGGGGAGGTTGTTAGTTTGCACCCTAGACCTCCATCACGCTTAAATAAATTCCACCCAAGACCCCCCTTCAAGATAAATGTGTACATTTATCGGTATAAAAATGTCCTGGCCAAAGGCCAGATCCTCCTAAGGTACAGGCTGGCTATCGCTCGCCAGGACAAAATTGACACATAAATGGCACGAAAGGTCTAAAAATTGGCATAAATGGGGTGAAAGGTCTTAAAATCAAACTAATGGGTCGGTCGTCTTAAAATCTCAAAGCTAATGTGGCTAAACATGAGGGAGAAGGGGGTAAAAAAAAAAAAAAAACCCGTTCAGTGAAAATCTCTCCTTAACAGGATAAACTAAATACAACTGCTAATACAACTTTCCGGGTCAATGCCACCAGCGTCATGAGCTCAGTTCGACAGAACTGGGTCATGCCACTGTGTGAGGCCCGGGCAGGAGTGGTGTATCCGTAGTCTTTCCACAGTAGGGTAAAACAAAACATAAACTTTATTTGTATGTAACATGTGTGATGCACATAAATAAAAGGGGATGTGTCGGATGGTTGAAAGCCACAGTTGCTCGCGCGTTTGGGGCTAGCAACAGTATTATGAAAAACATGCATCCTCCTTCATTCACTGTCCCCCCCTTCACTCACTCAACCCCACAATTTGCCGGAGGATAACAGGTTTTTCACAATACGTAGACGGAGGTCTTTTTAAAACTGCTAATTATATATACTACCAACATAACAATCAATATTATCAACATAGTCATCTTCTCTAAAATCGTTTGGAGGAAGGAATTAATTAACCCCTTCTGTACCGGTGACATCTTTTTAATATTGTTCTAGCTATATTTAGACTATTTTGTGCAGCTTAAGAAAGATCTGTGGTAGTAAAAAGGGTTAAGTGAGATAGTTCAAAATCAGTTAACTGCTGGAAGCCCTTTTAAGGCTGAGTAAAATTGTCTAATGGTAGCCAGAAGAACGGCGCCGGTACAGAAGGGGTTAAATATATTCACACAATCAATTTAAAGTTTGGTCACACATGCATCATTTGTATTCGCCAAATACCGATTTGTTTTATATTCGTATAAAAACAGCGTTCCAAAACTCTCTCTCTCTCTCTCTTAGGGGAGGCAGGCCCTTACACCCCCAATTCAGTCAAAACTTAACATTTTGTTTTCTTCTTCTAAAATGCTTCTTTCAACATAGGAGAATAGCGTCGGAGGGCAAAAACAAATATTTCGCATCCATAACCCCCCCAAACGGGGGTTCAACCACAACGCCCAATCAACAATTTTGTTTACCCTCATCTCGCATTTGTTTTATTTTTTGGTGTTGCTTGTCTAAAAGGCTTCTGTAAACAATAGAAACTATCATATGAGGGCATAAACACCTAAATGAAATCCCTAGCCCCTCCCCCCCCCCCCCCCCCCCCTGGCCCCCAATATCATGGATTTTGTTAACAAAATTTGGTATAACGATTTGTAAAGTCAATGCACCAAGATGTTTTACATGAGTATCCCATATAACTTGGTTTTCTCTAACAGTTAAGTAATAGAAAACGTCTCTGGCAGGAGTAACTTAGTTATTTTCCCCCAAATTGTCACTTTCTAGGTATGAATTTAAACGTTTTGCGATTGCCAGAGATCATATATTGGCAACTCCAAGTGCAACTACATGTTTGTATATTGCTCTGCTTCGTTCCCCTTCTACACACTATATATAGGACTATATAGCAATGGTAATATGATTAGATAATGGCCTTATCTCCCATATTTTCCAAGATTCGAAATTTTTCATGTTTAATTTTGCGCTACAAAAAAAAATACAGTATATACTGTATATATTATATATTTTTGTCAGCCCCTTCTATTATTCAATATGGGAAAACTAGATCATATAGTTGTAGGAGATGTTTGTAGGATACGCCAGTAAAAATTGCGGGACATTTGAACAATTTTCAATGTGCGCGCACGCACATAGAGAGCTGATTTTTTCAGCGAGTCTTAATATTTCCATTGGTATTAAGATGGTATAATGCCAGAAACAAAATCTCTTATACAGGGTGACTTGGGGGTGTAAGGTTCTGCCTCCCCTTTAAAGAAGCTAAATGCGAGCTCTCCAAACCCCTGACGCTGATTTTCAACAAATCCTTGGAAACCAGCGAAATACCTGATGAGTGGAAGCTTGCAAACGTAACACCATTGTTTTAAAAGGTAGCAAATCCTTGCCTAGCAATTATCGTACAAACAGCTTGACCTCAGTAGTATGCATAATACTAGAAACAATAATAAAAAACAAACTCGTTAATCACTTGGAGGAACATAATATACTAAAAGACACACAATATGTTTTTTGCAAAAAAACATTCCTGCTTAACAAACCTTTTAGATTTCTTCCATGCCATCCTAAATCTATATGACAAAAGTAAAGCTGTAGATATTATATACTTAGACTTCCAGAAAGCCTTTGATAAAGTTCCACACAGACGATTAGCGATGAAATTAAAGGTACATGGAATACAAGGCGGCGTTCTACAGTGCATAGAAAATTGGCTTAGTGAAAGGAAACAAAGAGTAGTTATTAATGGGGAAGCACAAACATGTACCAATGTAACTAGTGGTGTTCCTCAAGGATCAGATGAGGGTCTCAGCGGTACAATCTCAAAGTTTGCAGATGACACAAAAATCGCAAATACCGTACTGAGAAATTAACATGTTCAAGATATGCAAAACAATCTAAACAAGTTTTAACAATGGGCTAAAATCTGGCAAATCTGCTTCGATGAAGATGAGTGTAAAGTACTTCATATCGGATACCGCAATGAAAAAGCAGACTACTCGATGAATGGCACCCAGCTAAAGAGTGTAGACAGAGAAACCGATTTAGGAGTAACAATATTCATTAACTTAAAACCAAGTCAACATTGTGCTGAAATTGTTAAGAAGGCAAACAAAATTATAGGTTTCATAGGTAGATCATTTGAACATAAATCAAAAGACATTTTCTTCCCCCATTACAATTCATTAGTCCGCCCACTTTTGGAATACTGCGTTCAGTTCTGGTGCCCTTACTATCAAAGAGATATAGACAAATTGGAACGAGTTCAACGTAGAGTTACCAAGATGATACCCTGTCTTCGGAACAAACCATATGAGGAAGGTCTTAAAAAAATAAATTTATATCCATTAACCAAGTGCAGATTGAGAGGTGACCTTATTCAAGTTTTTAAGATCATTAAAGGCATCAACAACATCAACTGTGGTAAATATTTTACGATTGACCGATCAAACTACACACAGGGAAATGGCTGCAAAATCATTGGTAAATCATTCAACTCTTCAATCGAGTCGTCAACTTGTGGAATGGGCTTCCCCGAGATGTCATAGACTTCAAAGTTTGCCTAGACAAGCACCTTGCCCTGAATCCAAGGTTGACTGCATTTATAATTGAATAAATAATTTATTTAGTAGTGTTCGTTTAATACCCTAATGGATCTTAACCCGGAAAAGGCACAGAGACTCTTAAGAGGTTTTACTGTGCGAAGGCGCTGGGACTCTTAAGAGGTTAGGCATAAACAATGCCTTTCAGAACACCCCACTGGCACTCAAAACAAAGCAATATATGATCAAGTGAGATAATTCCCCTCCATACCTTCTATCACTCCTCCACATTTGTCCCCCCCCCCCTTCCCCTCATTCCTCCTCTTTCTCCCCTCCTCAATTATCACCTATGTTTCCTCTTATTCATGTGAAAGACCCCAAAGGGGTTGAACAGCTCAGAAAGGACCTCAACAGACTTGGGCGGGTGCCCAACCCCGAAAGGGGTTGAAATAGGGGAGCTATCCCCCCCGCCAAAGGTGGCTCTCTAGGGCCTTTCCTACCTGATACTGAGAGGATTGGGTTCTAGTCATGTGGTGATGGGCTGGTCTATCAGAGTGAGAACTGAGCGATCTATGCCATACCCATAGCTTACTCGGACTGTTCCTTTTACCAGCCTTAATTAACTCCTGTACCGGCGACTTCTTTTTAACTTCATTCTGGCTACTGACAGACGATTTTATTCAGTTTAATATATGGCCTCCAGCAATTAACAGGCTTCGAACGCTCTCACTTAACGCTTTTTACTACCATAGGTCCTTCTTAAGCTGTACAAAAGCGTCTAAATATAACAAGAATATAGTGAAAATTACATCGGCGGTACAGAAAGGGTTATAACCATCTCTCCTCCTACAAACCTGATCTTCTCTTCCTCACCAAAACTCAGGTGTCTGTAGCAACTTCCAGCAACCCCTTCTCTGTATCCTCCTACTTTCTCTATCCTAGTTTCAAAGCCAAAGGCGGATGTTGTGCATATGTGCACAACAAACTCACTTGCTCTCGTGTTCCCGATTTCGACTCCTCTGAATTCTCAACTTTATGGCTCAAACTTTCCTGTCATTCTCTTACTAAATATTTCTGTGCTGTCTATCTTTCCCCTAACTCTACCAACTTTCCGAAATTCTTTGACTATCTAAACTCTACAGTGGAACACATTCTATTCATTTCTCTTTCTCAGAAATCTCCATCTTAGGAGATTTCAACGTTCACCACCGCCATTGGCTCTCCTCTCACACTACTGATCCACCTGGTGAACAAGCCTACTTCTTTTCTATCCTAAATGACCTAGAGCAGTTAGTTCAGCAACCCACCCGTATCCCGGATCGCATCGGAGATCGGCCCAACATTCTTGACTTGTTTCTAACTTCTAACCCTTCTTCTTATACTGTCGATCTTTTCTCTCGTCTGGGCTCCTCCGACCATAAACTTATCTCTGTCACCTGTCCTATCTCTCCAGTACAGCCACCCGATCCTCCTAGCCGGCGGCGCTTGTGGCACTTTGGCGCTGCCGACTGGGAGGCTCTTCGGCAGTACTTCTTTGATTTCCCATGGAATGATTTCTGCTTCGATGGCCGAGGACCCTCGGAGAGTGCTGAACGCATTACCGAGGTAATCCTATCGGGCATGGAAGCATACATTCCATTCTCTTTCTCTCAGACTAATGCTAAAAAATCTTGGTTTACTCACGCCTGTTCTACTGCTGTCCGCAATAAGGAGGAAGCATTCAAACGGTACCGACGCCTTAAAACTCAAGACTCTCATTCTTCATATGTTTCTGCCCGGAATCAAGCCAAATCTGTTCTTCGACTTGCCAAACACTCTTTCATCAATAATAAATGCACTGAACTATCCAACTCTAGCTCTTCCCAAGCTTTCTGGCATCTAGCCAAAAACCTCTCCAACAATTTCTCTTCCTCGTCTTTCTCTCCCCTTTCCCACTCTGATGGCACAACCATCACTTCTTCCTCTGACAAAGCTAAACTCTTCGCTCAAACTTTTGCTAGAAACTCCACCTTGGATGATTCCGGTGCTATTCCTCCCTCTCCGCCCTCCTCTCTCTTACTTATGCCTAATATCCTAATCTCTTCTAAAGATGTACTTTCTACCCTCTCTGGGCTTAACACTAATAAGGCGTACGGTCCGGACGGTGTTCCTCCTGTTGTTCTCAAAAACTGTGCTTCCATGCTGACTCCCTGCCTAGGCAAACTCTTTCGTCTCTGTCTATCCTCTAACGTCTTCCCTTCATGCTGGAAGTTTGCTCACATTCAACCTGTCCCAAAGAAGGGTGACCGCTCTCAACCCTCCAACTATCGTCCAATTGCTCTTATCTCTTGTCTTTCTAAAGTTTTTGAAATTATTCTTGCTTCCAAATTTCTTAAGCATTTCTCTTCTCATAATCTGCTATCAGATCGCCAGTTTGGCTTCCTTAAGGGTCGCTCTACTGGTGATCTTCTTTCATATCTTACTAACTCTTGGTCATCCTCCTTTCGGGACTTCGGTGAAACTTTTTCTATTGCACTAGACATATCGAAAGCCTTCGATAGAGTCTGGCATAAATCTTTAATTTCTAAACTACCCTCCTTCGGTTTCTATCCCTCCATCTGTGCCTTTGTCTCTAATTTCCTTTCCGGCCGTTCCATAGCCGCGGTTGTGGACGGCCATTGTTCACTTCCTCACCCTATAAACTCCGGTGTTCCTCAGGGCTCTGTCCTATCTCCTATTCTCTTTCTAATTTTTATAAATGATCTCCTTAACTGTACCTTAATTCCCATCCATTCATACGCAGACGACTCAACCTTACACTACTCCATTAGTTTTTCAGAACGCCCCAGCCAGCAATCCCTCAACGACAAACATAATGAAGCCATAGAACTCTTAAATTCTGATCTAAATACTATTTCCAATTGGGGCAGAGAAAACCTTGTTAACTTTAATGCTTCCAAAACCCAATTTCTCCATCTATCTACCCGTCAGGATCTCCCAGCGGACTATCCCTTATTCTTCAACAATACAAGAATCAACCCTTCATCTTCTCTTAATATTCTTGGTGTCTCTTTTTCTTCTGCTCTCATTTGGAAGGACCATATTACCAGTCTTGCTAAGGCAGCCTCCCAGAAGCTGGGTGTGCTCAACCGCCTTAGGGGGTTCTTTTCCCCTGCACAGCTTCTTGCTCTGTACAGGGGCATAGTGCGCCCTTGTATTGAGTATTGTTCACATGTGTGGGGAGGCTCCTCTCACACCGCTCTCCTAGACAAAGTTGAAAGGAAGGCCTTTCGTATCATTAACTCCCGTCCACTCACCAACTCTCTGCAATCTCTCTCTCTCCGCCGCAATGTTGCATCTCTCTCGCTATTCTATCGCTACTATAATAATCAGTGTTCCTCAGAGCTATCCAAGTGCATACCACCTCCTTTACGTAGGGCACGTGGTACCCGTCTTGCAACTCAATCCCACCCCTACTCTGTGCAACTCTCCAACCCAAGAGTGAAACGTTACTCTCAAACTTTCTTCTACTCAACAGCTGAGCTCTGGAACTCTCTCCCAGAATCAGTCTTTCCCTCTTCCTATGACTTAAATTGCTTCAAACTCCGTGTGTCCAGGCATTTTGGCTCGAACGTCCCTTGATTTTGGGCCTGTCACTCTTTCAACTGTGGGAGAGGCACTCGCTATAGGCAGTTATGCCTTTTGCCTCCCTCAATCACATAGAAAAAAAAAAAAATTGTCCCGGTTTAAAGGGGTAACGCTCGTGTTTGGTCTGTATATTTATTTCTTTAACTATATGTTTTAGTTTACTCGCTAGACCTCCATCAAGCTTAAAACAAACACCCCCTAGACCTCCTTTCAAGATATATTTGTACATTTTCGGTAGAAAAATGTCCAGGCCGAAGGCCAATTCCTCTTAAATTACAGGCCCGCTATCGCTCGCCAGGAAAATATCGACACCTAAATGACACGTCAAGTCTTAGTATTGGCAAACAAATGGGGTGAAAGGTCATGAAAACGCCAAATTAATGGGCCAAACGTCAACAAATCTGGCAACTAATTGGGGCTAAACATGAGGAAGAAGGGGGAGCATAAAAACGACCCATCCCCCTTAATTACCTACACGGTTAATTATCCACTTTCCTGCAGTTCAGGAAACTTAGAATGACTCATAACTCCAAGGTGTAGATGAACCTTTATGGGGATTGGGTTGGTTTGTCTGGCCCCCCTTCTCCCTCATGCTTAGCCCCATTAGTTTTCAGATTGTAAGACGCTCGGCCCATTAGTTTGGCGATTTTAAGACCTTGTACCCTATTTCCTTGGCAATTGTAAGACCTTTCGTGCAATTTAGGTATCAATATTTCCTTGGCGAGTGAAAGTGAGCCTGTAATATAGTAGTAACCTGCCTCAGGCTGGGACATTTTTCTATCGGAAAAAAAAAAAAAAATGTACGGAGGAAACTCAACATAAGAATAAAAGGAAATAAATTGCAAATATATACAGTACGCCCATCCCCACTACATATCACATACACATTTCAACTCACACCCTCCACACATATCTACACACACACACACACACACACACACCCACACGCACACACATACATTATTATTATTATTACACACACGTTCTCTCTCTCAAAACAGTATAATTATATAACCCTCTCTCTTCGCCCACCACTCATCACTCAGCTTCTGACAGCGGATGGTGAAATAGCTGGGAATTTTACTTGCAGTTTACAGTGAGTATGCTAATTCTTCTGTATTTTGTAAGTTGAGGAACGTTAGTAAATATTCTGAAATATTCTGTTAACGTATTCTATATGTTATTAATTTCACCACAACACCAAACACCTCCAATGAAATTAATGAAAGCATAATTATACTGTATGTGATCCACCGGGATTCGAACCTGGGTTATCACACACAGATTTTTAAACACTCTAACCATTACACCACCAAGACAGTTAAAGGTTTATGAACTGCCTACGTCTTATTCTCCATTCTCGAATACTGGATATTAATATAATCATGTTCATATTCCCAACCGCGTTATGGTAGCCTACTGTTTAAGTGAGAGGAAAGAATATTCATGTATAATTTATAGGCATTTGATATACTGTATAACGAAAATATATACACACAACCACCCATGTTTGTATTCCTACTTTCATTCTCACCCACACAATCCTTGAACCAACAGACCCATAGCCTCTTACATGCTCCTTCCATAATCATGTTACTTACAAACAAACACACATCTTCTCTCGCTGAAAGATGAAAAACAGTTCGATGAAAGTGATTTGTGTCAGACTCTATCAAAGGCTTTTGATATATTTAGCGCAATAGAAAAAGCTTCACCGAAGTCAGCAGTAGAGCGGCCTTTAACCCACTGAACCCCAGCGACGCAAACAGTGGTCGGTAATGTATGTAACGCTAAACCCCAGCGACGCCTCGTTTGCGTCAGTGTCACTCCGGTCCTAATTACTCCGGTCCTATGGCACCTAGAAGGCTCAGAATTGTATGGGAACTGTGTAAGTATCCCACGCACCCATGCCGATGGTTGAAAACTTTCAAAGTCCAACCGCGTGCGCGTGAGCGCGCAAAAACATGTTTTTTGGGGGAAATTGTCTTCAATTTTTTACTCTTGTAAAACCGTTTTCGGGGGCTCTGTAGGACCATTTTTTGAGTTTTTTTATCGTTTTTTCGTGGTTTTTCCTTCATTCCAAACCCATTGGCTATTGTTTCTGGAAAAAAAAATCAGAATCAGCCGGTCCTGGGTATATTTAGCTGGTAATCAGCGGGTTAAGGAAGCCATGTTGGCAATCTGAAAGAAGATTATGAGGAGACAGATGCTTAAGATATAGAATCAAAGACTTTAAAAATTCAAGATGTGAGAGCAATTGGACGATAGTAAGAGAGTATACTACTAGGAACCTTAGCCCGACTCCTGTTTTGAGTTTTGAGTTGAGCAACTATCCCTGTACCAACTCTTTCACTATATAAAATCAAAACTGTCTACATTATCATCTGACTGTCATTAGGCATTATGATTCAGCTTAGGAAGAGCCTATTGCTATCAAGGGAACTAATTTCGATAGTTTTGACTTGCTTCATTCATAGATAGCCTTTATAGGCCGGAAAAAGCCGACTAACATAAGCTGAACAAATATGAAAAAAATAATCCCAGCCATCAATGGTGACAAACCTAAATTAGTCAAGTCATACGAATTATTGACATTTCTAACTATGTTATGTTTTCTGTGAACAAGCATTGATCTAATTTGCTGGAAAAGTTCAATATTGTACTATCAACATTTTCCGAGTATTTACCCGTTCATTACCCGTGCCGTCCTTTTCATTTTATTCTGGCTACTTTCAGACAATTTTATTCTGTTTAAAAATGTCCTTCAGCTCTTAAAAGGCTTCAAACTATATAACTTAACCCTTTTTGCTACCACATATCCTTCTCAAACAGCACAAAATCATCTAAATATAGCTAGAACAAAATTAATACCGATACAGAAGGGGTTAAATATAATGCTTCCCACACATAAATCATGATAACGTTAAGAAAGTACAATAACTCATTCCCTGTGTACTGTGTTATTCAATACAATAATGACAATACATTATACTACTTTATAGACATGAGATAAATTTAATAAGAACAACATGCAGGCTATGTTATGCACTGTTACTCATAAATAAATATATATATGTAATTATATATATAAACATTTCTTTCATAACTGGTTTCCGGAAACGTTTTCTTTTTTCCACCAATCCGTTGCCATACGGACGCGCTCGGCTGCCTTGTGTTTTCTCCAGCGCCGGATCTGTGTTGAGGTTAGGGCTTCTGGCACGGCCGCGCAGTCCGGGAAGAGCTCTTTGTATTTGGCCAGAACATCTTCACCAAGTGCATTCTTAGCCGAATTCCGTTGATCTCTCCTACTGTGATTCTTTTTTTGGCTTTTTGAAAGCCCTGTGTCAGAGGTGCTAGGGGCGGTAGCGTCATAACACGGGACAGTGTCTACACTGTGCACGACTGCATCGTTCGCAGAAGTGCTTGAGGTAGTATCGTCATAACACGGGACAGTGTCTACACTGTTCACGACTGTATCGTTCACAGAAGTGCTTGGGGTAGTATCGTCATAACACAGGACAGTGTCTACACTGTGCACGACAGTATCGTTCACAGAAGTGCTTGGGGTAGTATCGTCATAACACCGGACAGTGTCTACACTGTTCACGACTGTATCGTTCACAGAAGTGCTTTGGGGTAGTATCGTCATAACACGGGACAGTGTTTACACTGTGCACGACTGTATAGTTCACAGGGACAGTGTTTACACTGTGATCGAGATCGTGACATTTTTCTACAGACAAACGAGCAACTTTAGCTTGAAGAAGGTTTGGAGGAGGATTTTTAAAGCTTGCTTGAAGGGTCTAAGGAGATTTAGTTATTTTTCTATTTATTTAAACCAAGAATAATTTGCTCGATGATGGCAAAAAATATAAATAATTAAATAATAATATTAATAAACACACATTCATAATGATAATCTATATACTGCCAGATGCCCTAATCCCTGGCGGGGTGGCCGGGAACAAATCTCTTTCATGCCGCCCTGTCACCCGACAATACTTCCTCCCAGCCAATTCCCCTATTCATCTCTCTACTCCATCCCTCCACCTCATTCTCGGTATACCCCTCCCTCTAACCCCTTTCACCTCACTCTCAATCTCCCTCTATGCACACACTCTCCATTTGCTCCATGTGGCCATACCACCTTAATACATTTCTCCAAACATTCTCCACTACATCCACCTCAACACCACACGTTTCATGTGCTTCCTGATTTGTCAGTCTGTCTATCAAAAATTATAGAGCAAAATCAACATAATAAACACACTATTGTTGGATGGGATAGTGTTGAATACATTATTATTTAACCAGACTCGATGTATTTACTGTCAAGGAGTGTTTAGTTAATCATATTTAGCTTCACAATCCTTATTCACCATCTGGCAGACATTATTTTACTGCGGAGAGAGTCAAACATAATGACAATTGTAACACAACTTACTTACATATCCACACCATAACCTGATTTAGTCTGTCTCAGTTCATACGACCTCATCCCAAACAGTCTATTCTCAGTTTGCCCTTATCCTTTGGGCCAGCCTTATGAGAGTTTTGTCCTGATACTCAATGGCCTGGTTAAAGAAGGCGTTGAATGTAGCTCTAAAACATGACGTCACTCACCATCTGCGCATGCGTGAGAATCTAGGCCCCCTTAGCCCAGCCCCTCACCTCAGTTGCGTTTAAATAATACCCTCCAAACCATTTAACCCAGATCTCTCCATAGCTCACTCGGTAGAACGCCCGCCCGTCACTGAGGAAACCAGCGATCGATCCCACTCGTATTTGGTATATTTTGTATTGTTTTATTTCGTTATATTTGTTATATTGGTTATTTTTGGTTATATTTTAGGGTTAGGTTAGGTTAGGTTAATCTAATCTAATCCAATATAATAGTTGTACATTTGAGATGCGGGGCCTAGATTCTCACACATGCGCAGATGGTGAGTGACGTCATGTTTTAGAGCTACATTCAACGCCTCCCCTGGTTAAACTACTGTAATACAAAATAATAATGATATATACTTACCGGTACATATCTAGGTTTACAGTGCATTCCAAGTCACAAATACTCACCCAATATATTCCCTTCAACAACACAAACTAACTTCCTAAACGTACACTCCAGGACATACATCGTGGCCTTACGTTTCCAAGCTGTCCCAAACTGAGCCAAATCTTCTCAGTAATTAATTACCTAGTATTTACATTTTGGAGCTTCATTTTGTTGGTCGAGGGTTCATATTGTGCCAGGATTAATGTCTTAGAGTGTACCGTACAGGGGAACATCCTGTGGTGGTTCAGTTATGTAGAGCATATGCAGAGTGAGAGAATGACTAAAAGAGTGTATGAGAGTGTGGTGGAATGCCAGAGAGGGGGATGTAGACCGAGAATGAGATGGAAGGAGCTCCAGCCCTCCCTGAGTTACAGGAAGCTTAGCAGTCACAATCTTTCCATCATCCTATGACTGCTTTAAATTTCATGTGTACAGGCATTTTGACGTACCCTGAAATTGGCTCAGTCATTCTTTTGGCTTTGGGGGAGACTCTCGTTACAGGCAGCCTGCCTTTTGTCTCTTTTATACACAGAAAAATATACATAACGGTTATGTCTTTGATGGTTTTTCTCATTAGTGGCATGGAGAACAATAACAAAATATTTGTAAAACCTGTATTTACAAAAACAATTTGTACACATCACAGATAGTTAGCCTGTTCAGAATACGATGGCGTCTGCCTTCCTCAAATTCTGGCTTTCATTAGACGAATGTTAGCAGTTTCAGAGGTACGGTCGGGAAAACTATTAGTTACCCACCCATTTGAGTCAGTATTGAACCCAAAGAAAACAATACAATGCCTTATGATATAAAGGTTGCTTTTAGAACATCACTTATAATTATATTCAAATAATCAAATGGATATAACCTTAGTTGTGCTTATGACGGTTTCTGTAAAAGTAAAAGGGAAAAGACTCTCTCAATTAACCCTTTGACTGGAGAGTTGCAACTTGATCGTCGTCGTCCGCGGTTGTCTCCGGAGTTCTATGACATTTCCCCCAGCTTCAACCTCTTCCTTTACAGCGTACTACTTTGACTTCCTCCTCTTCCAATCATCCATCTGTGCCGGGTTTTGACCCTCGATGCCATCTTTATTTTTGGGAGTGGTGGGATTTAGTGGCACTCAAGACTGTAGCCTATGGTTGTCTGCTGCCAGAGCGATATTTCCATGGTGGTTGCCTCAAGGCCCAGCAAATTCGCATCTTCTATTGGGGGTTCCTTTGTGGACCCCACTTTTGCGGTGAAGTTATTGTTCACTGCTTCAACTCTCCATTTTATCCATCACGTCTCACGAGTGTTGCTGCCCCTGATCGGCCGCTTAAAGCGCCTTGAACGCTGGACCACCCATTTCCTGAATAGCCTCTGCAGATCTACTCTTTCTCATGACACGGTGATTGAAGTTTTAGCTGCATGTTCTTAACTCCAAGCCCGACAATAACATAAACAACCCTCTGACTCCCATAACTCTATCCTTACTAGACTGAATACAAACTTCTAATGAAAACCTATAACAAATATAAAGGAAGAAAGGCATAATCACATATAGAAAAAGTTAACATGATAAATTATATAAATAGTATCTGGCCAGTAATATATTTGTCAGATATTCATATGTGAAGGCATACTATATCTTAGCCAGTCATTACTAAATACTACCATGGTTACTCACACAGAAGGTATAAAAGAAAACTTATATATTTGGCGATTTTAAGACCCTTTGCCCCATTTCTTTGTCAATATAATGACCTTTCGTGCCATTTGGGTGTTGATAATTTCTTAGTGAGCGATAGCGAGCCTGTAATTCTAGGAGGAACTGGCCTTCGACCGGGATATTATTCTACCGAAAAATGTACAACTTTATCTCTTGGCCCATTGGGGGTGTTGTTTTTAAGCTTGACGAAGGTCTAGCGAGGAAACTTGAAATTAAATATATATATATATGTAAATATCCCCAAAACTAACAATCACCCCCTCTAATATGGTATTATATAATAGAATTTAAAACACATGATGTAATGCAGGTTAATATTTATTATTATATATTGATTGAAAGTCATCCACACTTAACCCGTTCAGTACCCGTGCCGTCGATTTAACTATATTCTGGCTACTGTTAGACGATTTATTCAGTTTAAAAAAGGGCCTCCAGCAATTAGTAGGCTTCGAACTATCTCACTTGACCCTATTTACTACCACACATCCGTTTTAAACCACACAAAGGCGTCTAAATGAAGGTCAAATACAGTTAAAAAGACGTTGCCGGTACAGAAAGGGTTAAGTATGGCATAATATAGGATATAAAACACACTTATAATAATACAGTACCGGCACACGTATTTGTGTTTGTATTTCAGCTGCATATAGACGATTTTATGAAGCTTAGGAAGGATTTATGGTAGCCGAAGTGATCATCTCCTTCAATACCTGTACTGGCCTTTTAACTTTATTCCGGCTACTATTAGACCATTTATGGTAGCCGAAGTGATCATCTCCTTCATTACCGGTACTGGCCTTTTAACTTTATTCCGGCTACTATTAGACCATTTATGGTAGCCGAAGTGATCATCTCCTTCATTACCGGTACTGGCCTTTTAACTTTATTCCGGCTACTATTAGACCATTTATG
This sequence comes from Lithodes maja, assembly GCA_037953745.1. Lineage (NCBI taxonomy): Eukaryota > Metazoa > Arthropoda > Malacostraca > Decapoda > Lithodidae > Lithodes > Lithodes maja. The sequence goes on along the minus strand of JBAKBP010006407.1, from coordinate 90,780 downwards.
GTAGCCGAAGTGATCATCTCCTTCATTACCGGTACTGGCCTTTTAACTTTATTCCGGCTACTATTAGACCATTTTATTCAGTTCAAAAAGGGCCTCCAGCAATTAACAGACTTCGAACTATCTCACTTAACCCTTTTTACTACCACAAATCCTTCTCATACTGCACAAAACCGTATAAATATAGGTAGCAAAACATTGAAAAGACGGCGCCGGTACAGAAGGGGTTAATTGGGATAGCCTGTAGCCTTTTAACGGATAGACGTCCTTCTTAAGCTGAATAAAACAGTCTATTACCTGCCAGAATATAATGAACAGGATGTTACCGGTACGGAAGGGGTTTAAATAATTAAATCAATAAAAGATATAAAGGCAGGTGTACACGTTGATTCCAGTACCGGTACCGTCATTTTACCTTTATTCTGGCAACTATTTGACTATTTCCTTCATCTTAGGAAGGCCATCCGGACATAAAAAGGCTACAGGCTGTCTCAATTAATCCTTTAACTACTATATATCCTTTCTAAGCTTTCTAAAATCGTCTATATGTAGCTGAAATCAAGTAAGCAACGTCACTAGTACGGTATACAATCATCTACTGTATATGTAGCTGAAATAAAGTAAAAGAGACGTCACTAATACTGTAAGGGTTAATGATGTAGGTTAATAGAATGGATATATAATTGATATACATACATTCCGTGATTTTGGCCCTGTCACTTTCAAATATAGGGGAGGCACTCTTCACAGGCAGTTTTACCTTTTGTCTCCCTCATCCACATACAAAAATAAATAAAATGTCCAGGCCGACCGCCAGTTCCTCTTAAATTACAGGCTCGCTATCGCTAGCCAGGAAAAAATCGACACCTACATGACATGAAAAGTCTTAATATTGACAAAGAAATGGGGCGAAAGATCTATAAATCGCCAACCTAATGGGTCAAACGTCTTAAAATCTAAAAACTTATGGGGCTAAGCATGAACAAGAAGGGGCCCAGACAAATTACCCATCTCCACTTAAAATATATAATAGCCGAAAAAAGACCACGAAATATCAATATTTATACACTTCAAAATATATACAATGTTGAAATAAAATGTTTCACCCTTTCAGTATGAATTATGCTCTTTTGTTCTTCGACGTTATTATTCATATTTGTCACTAAACTTCACCACATGTTAAACCCGTGCAGTCCCGGTGACGTCCTTTTCATTATATTCTGGACATTATTACACGAGTTTATTCAGCATAGGAAGGGCGTCTACCAATTAAAAGGCTATAGGCTATCTCAATTAATCCATTAAGCTACCATATTACCTGGACCTCGGCCTGTTACTCTTTCTATTAATTTCTGCAACATTCGCGGACTTTCCTCTAACTTTCACTCTGTTGAGCACCATCTCTCCTCCTACAAACCTGATCTTCTCTTCCTCACCGAAACTCAGGTGTCTGTAGCAACTTCCAGCAACCCCTTCTCTGTATCCTCCTACTTTCTCTATCCTAGTTTCAAAGCCAAAGGCGGATGTTGTGCATATGTGCACAACAAACTCACTTGCTCTCGTGTTCCCGATTTCGACTCCTCTGAATTCTCAACTTTATGGCTCAAACTTTCCTGTCATTCTCTTACTAAATATTTCTGTGCTGTCTATCTTTCCCCTAACTCTACCAACTTTCCGAAATTCTTTGACTATCTAAACTCTACAGTGGAACACATTCTATCCATTTCTCCTTTCTCAGAAATCTCCATCTTAGGAGATTTCAACGTTCACCACCGCCATTGGCTCTCCTCTCACACTACTGATCCACCTGGTGAACAAGCCTACGTCTTTTCTATCCTAAATGACCTACAGCAGTTAGTTCAGCAACCCACCCGTATCCCGGATCGCATCGGAGATCGGCCCAACATTCTAGACTTGTTTCTAACTTCTAACCCTTCTCCTTATACTGTCGATCTTTTCTCTCCTCTGGGCTCCTCCGACCATAAACTTATCTCTGTCACCTGTCCTATCTCTCCAGTACAGCCACCCGATCCTCCTAGCCGGCGGCGCTTGTGGCACTTTGGCGCTGCCGAGTGGGAGGCTCTTCGGCAGTACTTCTTTGATTTCCCATGGAATTATTTCTGCTTCCATGGCCGAGGACACTCGGAGAGTGCTGAACGTATTACCGAGGTAATCCTATCGGGCATGGAAGCATACATTCCATTCTCTTTCTCTCAGACTAATGCTAAAAAATCTTGGTTTACTCACGCCTGTTCTACTGCTGTCCGCAATAAGGAGGAAGCATTCAAACGGTCCCGACGCCTTAAAACTCAAGACTCTCATTCTTCATTTGTTTCTGTTTCAAGCCAAATCTGTTCTTCGACTTGCCAAACACTCTTTCATCAATAATAAATGCACTGAACTATCCAACTCTAGCTCTTCCCAAGCTTTCTGGCATCTAGCCAAAAACCTCTCCAACAATTTCTCTTCCTCGTCTTTCCCTCCCCTTTCCCACTCTGATGGCACAACCATCACTTCTTCCTCTGACAAAGCTAAACTCTTTGCTCAAACTTTTGCTAGAAACTCCACCTTGGATGATTCCGGTGCTATTCCTCCCTCTCCGCCCTCCTCTCTCTTACTTATGCCTAATATCCTAATCTCTTCTAAAGATGTACTTTCTACCCTCTCTGGGCTTAACACTAATAAGGCGTACGGTCCGGACGGTGTTCCTCCTGTTGTTCTCAAAAACTGTGCTTCCGTGCTGACTCCCTGCCTAGGCAAACTCTTTCGTCTCTGTCTATCCTCTAACGTCTTCCCTTCATGCTGGAAGTTTGCTCACATTCAACCTGTCCCAAAGAAGGGTGACCGCTCTCAACCCTCCAACTATCGTCCAATTGCTCTTATCTCTTGTCTTTCTAAAGTTTTTGAAACTATTCTTGCTTCCAAATTTCTTAAGCATTTCTCTTCTCATAATCTGCTCTCAGATCGCCAGTATGGCTTCCTTAAGGGTCGCTCTACTGGTGATCTTCTTTCATATCTTACTAACTCTTGGTCATCCTCCTTCCGGGACTTCGGTGAGACTTTTTCTATTGCACTAGACATATCGAAAGCCTTCGATAGAGTCTGGCATAAATCTTTAATTTCTAAACTACCCTCCTTCGGTTTCTATCCCTCCATCTGTGCCTTTGTCTCTAATTTCCTTTCCGGCCGTTCCATAGCCGCGGTTGTGGACGGCCATTGTTCACTTCCTCACCCTATAAACTCCGGTGTTCCTCAGGGCTCTGTCCTATCTCCTATTCTCTTTCTAATTTTTATAAATGATCTCCTTAACTGTACCTTAATTCCCATCCATTCATACGCAGACGACTCAACCTTACACTACTCCATTAGTTTTTCAGAACGCCCCAGCCAGCAATCCCTCAACGACAAACGTAATGAAGCCATAGAACACTTAAATTCTGATCTAAATACTATTTCCAATTGGGGCAGAGAAAACCTTGTTAACTTTAATGCTTCCAAAACCCAATTTCTCCATCTATCTACCCGTCAGGATCTCCCAGCGGACTATCCCTTATTCTTCAACAATACAAAAATCAACCCTTCATCTTCTCTCAATATTCTTGGTGTCTCTTTTTCTTCTGCTCTCATTTGGAAGGACCATATTACCAGTCTTGCTAAGGCAGCCTCCCAGAAGCTGGGTGTCCTCAACCGCCTTAGGGGGTTCTTTTCCCCTGCACAGCTTCTTGCTCTGTACAGGGGCATAGTGCGCCCTTGTATTGAGTATTGTTCACATGTGTGGGGAGGTTCCTCTCACACCGCTCTCCTAGACAAAGTTGAAAGGATGGCCTTTCGTATCATTAACTCCCGTCCACTCACCAACTCTCTGCAATCTCTCTCTCTCCACCGCAATGTTGCATCTCTCTCGCTATTCTATCGCTACTATAATAATCAGTGTTCCTCAGAGCTATCCCAGTGCATACCACCTCCTTTACGTAGGGCACGTGGTACCCGTCTTGTCTTGCAACTCAATCCCACCCCTACTCTGTGCAACTCTCCAACCCAAGAGTGAAACGTTACTCTCAAACTTTCTTCTACTCAACAGCTGAGCTCTGGAACTCTCTCCCAGAATCAGTCTTTCCCTCTTCCTATGACTTAAATTGCTTCAAACTCCGTGTGTCCAGGCATTTTGGCTCGAACGTCCCTTGATTTTGGCCCTGTCACTCTTTCAACTATGGGGGAGGCACTCGCTATAGGCAGTTATGCCTTTTGCCTCCCTCAATCACATAGAAGAAAAAAAAAATATATATATATATATCCTTCATAAGCTTAATAATATCGTCTAAATGTAGCTACAATAAAATGTAAAAGACGTCGCCGGTACAGAAGGGGTTAAGTAACTTTGGAATAAATATTGCTTTCTGGCTAACATTAGATGAACACTGTATAATGCCTTTAGTAAATGTCTCCAGAAATTAAAGGGTTAAATAATGCTATATGCTTATTGATTGTTAGGGGATTGTCTAGTCAAGAATCAGTGAGCAGCAAAGTTGGGAGAGAGGTATCTTCACCAGGATTCGAACCCACTCACTCTAGGTATATGTGGGAGAGTTGGGCACCGTAAACACTTGAACATCCGCTCATGGCCGAGTGGTTAATTAAGGTACCTAACTCTCCCACATATACCTGGAGTGATTGGGAACGAATCCTGGTCAAGGTACCTCTCTTCCAACCTGTCTGACATTGTCATCATCAGTTGGGAATATCAGGAGAGTTTCATTGATAGCAGCCTTCAGCATCGCCAATGTTTTCAGAGATCCAATCAAGGAACTTGGAGACCCTGGTATACACAGTTGGGTAATATTGTGAGCCACAGCCCACACCCCAAGACGCTATGCCAACCTGAATATGTCTGCCTCTTCGTTCCACTGTCAAGGGGCCCCCGTAGTCTTCTTTACAAGGACCTTTCGCCCAGCATTATAGCCGGTACATAACATCCTTGGGGTCACAGAAAACCGGTTCCAGCACTCTTCATCTAGTATGGGCAGCCGCACTTCCAGAGGGGCCCATGATTGAGAATGACCTCTACTATTGATTGTGTTTCCCCAGTCGTAGATGTTGCCGATACTTCCTGCAAACGTTTCCGAGTCATCTTTGGACAGACACACAGGTTTTATCTCGTCATGATTCTCCAGGTCTAGTTGCTCTCTTAATTTAACTAAAGCTCTGTCATAAGTCTTTAGTCGTCCAATCAAAGATAGGGTGAATGGTAATATTTTGTGTGGTGATGCGTTTGGTAACTCCAGCGATATCATCCATATCAAACATCATGATATTATCTCCTACATGAACAGTTACGTAGTAAAGTAAACTAGTAAGATTGCCTGCTCTATCATAAAAACAACTAGCTGTGGTCAGTATGTACCAGGAATTGTTGATAGAGCCGCCACAAGAATATCGACTAAAACCCAACGAGATTCCCACAAGCCAGGGGTACTTGTGAGATGCGGATATTTCATATTTCCTGTCCGCCGACGATACGACTATTCGGGTTGGTTGGGTTGGCCTCTCCACACCGACACGTCCCTCTCCCGGCACCAACAACGTCCTTCACTTCACTTCTGGGCTGTCGGCAGGATAACATAACCCCTTTCAGTACCGGTCATATCCTTTTCATTAAGGGGGCCCACCTCCTTTTTTTCTATCTCTCTCCCTCTTTCTTTGGGTTGTATCCATTCGGCCCCATCCAGCCTACTGCTTTAACCCCTAACTAGCGGCGCGCAACATAAGTCGAGTATAATAAATTTGGACTATCTGGCGGCGCGCGACATTGGTCGTGTGGCATTTTCAGCACGTAATGTTGCTGAGAGAGAGAGACAAGTGGTGGCAGGAGAGTAGCGAGCGTATGACTGCTCCAGACCACCGCGGTGAACCTACTGACACGAATCCCACCTCCTCCCTCCCTCTCTCACTCGCTACATACTGAATTGTATGGGGAAAGTACCGAATTACATGCTTTTTGCACTCGTGTTGCGCGGTTGTTGCAAGAAAACTAGCAGTCATAAAAGGATCGTTGTGGTGTCATTGGAAAGCTCTGTTTATGCCCTTTCAGGGATATATACTTGTTTTATGCTCTGGGTCTTATTTAGGCATGAAAATGATCACATAAACAGCCCTATTTTGGCTAAAAACACCCCGCTGGGCGGTACATATAAATAGACCGCCTAGCCCGCCAATAAGGTGTTAAGATGTTTACCCCCATCCAGGTGCCAATTTGTTCCTGGCAAGCAATAGCGAGCCAGCATATTTTGTTATGAAATGTGTTTGACAGCAGGCTAAATTTATTTTCGATAGAAAAATGTCTCCGGCAAGGCCGGTTTTCTCCATACAATGCTGGCTCGCTTTTGCTCGCCAGGTTGAAATTGACACCTGGATGAGGATAAACGTCTTAAAGCAGTAGGCTGAACGGGGCCGCATGGATACAAGCCAGAGAAAGGGAAAACCAAATGCAGGACGGGTAGAAATCCTTCCTCAGCTGACTAAAACCGTCTATTAGTTGCCAGAATATAATGAAATGGATGTTACCGGAGCATAAAGGGTTAAGCGGGTATGGTGGTTATGACGTCCTTTTCATTATATCTTGGCAGTCTATTAGACGGTTTTATTTAGCTTAAGAAGGACCTCCAGCAATAAATAGGCTTCAAAGTATCCCGACCAACCCTTTTAACTACCACAGATATTTCCTAAACTGCATAATATCGTCTTCCCCCTCACCCCTTCCCTCCCCCCCCCCCTTCTCCTCCGCTCCTCACCCCTTCCCCTCCCCATTTTCCTCCGCTCCTCATCCCTTCCCCTACCCCCCTCCTCACCACTTCCCCTCCCCCTTGTCCCCTTACCGTCCACCCTTCTCCTCCGCTCCTCAAACCCTTTCCCTTCCCCTACTCGTCTCCACCCCATGCCTAACTAAGGGGGCTAGACATGAGCGAGAAGGGGATCCAGAAACCCACCTTCAGTCACGATCGTTTTTTATTTTATTTTATTTTATTTTATTTTTTGTCTGGTAGCTTGGATTGAAAATTACCTCCTTCCGTTACGAAGCGGCCTAGGGATATTGCCAATCAAGAGAGAGAGAGAGAGAGAGTGTCAAGGAGTTACAAGGAATATTTAGTATCTCGGGAGACCTTGCGGTCCATTCCGAAGAGATACTCGAAGTGGAAGGAGAGAGACTGTTTAGTGCACTACACTCTTTACAGAGTGTGCAAAATACTATCTACTCTTTTCTTGAACTGCTCTACTGAAGAACTGTTTACAATCTCGGGAGGGAAGTTTGTTCCAGGTAGAACAGATCTTATATGTGAAAAAGATTCCACAAATACTAGTGCCGAACCTTTTCAATTCTAACTACCAGTCATGGTTGTGTGTTGTATTCATATCGAGGCTAACATTTTTGCTATAATCCACATTGTCAAACCCATTAACCCTTTCACGCACATATGACACAGAGGTTGCCAGATTAGCAATAAGAAACATTGTTCTCTCACTCTTATAATTACCTCTCCAACATTAGTTTTCTGCCCACAGATTACTCAAAGACAACTGCAGAGGTTGAAGTAACTAACTAAAGGTTTCTAAATACTCGTGATGGTAACAAAGGCTTTAAAGTATATCCAATAGACTCAAATTCGCGTCATATGTCGGAGAGGGTTAAGTATTTAAAAACTTTAATGAGCTGACCTGTAGTCTGCATATGTGTCTCCAACGGAAAGAGATCAAGAGCCTAGCTTGTACTTTTTCAAGTCCGCTCTGTATCTTCCGAGTGCTGGAGACCAGAATTGAACGCATACTCCAGGAGAGGCCGTATAAAGAGCTGTTTGTAAATTGTGAGAACTATTTCCTTATTCTATACTTAACTTGCCTCATAATATAGTCCAATAATTTCTGAGCTTTCTTCTCTACTTCAATGCACTGCTTGGAAAACTTTAGGTCACTGCTAATCATAACACTCAAATCCTTTTCTAAATCAGTCACTTCCAGAGGCCTTTCCAATAGTGAATAGCCTGAATTGGAGTTTTCTTGACCGATATGCATCACCTTGCACTTTCAAAGTTTAGAGGCATCTGCCATGTTTCTGACCATTCACCAAGTCTGTTGAGGTCCTTTCTGAGCTGTTCAACCCCTTTGGGGTCTTCACATGAAATAAGAGGAAACATAGGTGATAATTGAGGAGGGAGAAAGAGGGGGAATGAGGGGAAGGGGGGGGGAGGAGGGGGGGACAAATGTGAAGGAGTGATAGAAGGTATGGAGGGGAATTATCTAACTTGATCACATATTGCTTTGTTTTGAGTGCCAGTGGGGTGTTTTGAAAGGCATTAATGCCCCGCCACTTCATAGCGGGGAGCTGAGGAGGGTGCAGAAACGCCTGGGAAAACCAAAGACCCACCCAGGGCCATGTGCCCCTCAGCAATTATGAAGAGAAAGTTGAGGGGCAAAGGAAAAATGTGACGCTTTGGCTTCCAATCTTGGTAGATTGGGAGGTCAATCCATGGAAGAGATGCCGTCACTTGAGATCTAGAAAATATATAAGTAAAAGGAACAGTTCCGAGTAAGCTATGGGTATGGCATAGATCGCTCAGTTCTCACTCTGATAGACCAGCCCATCACCACATGACTAGAACCCAATCCTCTCAGTATCAGGTAGGAAAGGCCCTAGAAAGCCACCTTTGGCGGGGGGATAGCTCCCCTATTTCAACCCCTTTTCGGGGTTGGGCACCCGCCCAAGTCTGTTGAGGTCCTTTCTGAGCTGTTCAACCCTTTGGGGTCTTTCACATGAATAAGAGGAAACATAGGTGATAATTGAGGAGGGGAGAAAGAGGAGGAATGAGGGGAAGGGGGGGGAGGAGGGGGGGACAAATGTGAGGAGTGATAGAAGGTATGGAGGGGAATTATCTCACTTGATCATATATTGCTTTGTTTTGAGTGACAGAGGGGTGTTCTGAAAGGCATTGTTTATGCCTAACCACTTAAGAGTCCCAGCGCCTTCGCACAGTAAAACCTCTTAAGAGTCTCTGTGCCTTTTCCGGGTAAAGATCTATTAGGGTATTAAACGAACACTACTAAATAAATTATTTATTCAATTATAAATGCAGTCAACCTTGGATTCAGGGCAAGGTGCTTGTCTAGGCAAACTTTGAAGTCTATGACATCTCGGGGAAGCCCATTCCACAAGTTGACGACTCGATTGAAGAGTTGAATGATTTACCAATGATTTTGCAGCCATTTCCCTGTGTGTAGTTTCATCGGTCAATCGTAAAATATTTACCACAGTTGATGTTGTTGATGCCTTAATGATCTTAAAAACTTGGAATAAGGTCACCTCTCAATCTGCACTTGGTTAATGGAAATAAATTTATTTTTTTAAGACCTTCCTCATTTGGTTTGTTCCGAAGACAGGGTATCATCTTGGTAACTCTACGTTGAACTCGTTCCAATTTGTCTATATCTCTTTGATAGTAAGGGCACCAGAACTGAACGCAGTATTCCAAAAGTGGGCGGACTAATGAATTGTAATGGGGGAAGAAAATGTCTTTTGATTTATGTTCAAATGATCTACCTATGAAACCTATAATTTTGTTTGCCTTCTTAAGAATTTCAGCACAATGTTGACTTGGTTTTAAGTTAATGAATATTGTTACTCCTAAATCGGTTTCTCTGTCTACACTCTTTAGCTGGGTGCCATCATCGAGTAGTCTGCTTTTTCATTGCGGTATCCGATATGAAGTACCTTACACTCATCTTCATCGAAGCAGATTTGCCAGATTTTAGCCCATTGTTAAAACTTGTTTAGATTATTTTGCATATCTTCAACATGTTAATTTCTCAGTACGGTATTTGCGATTTTTGCTGTCATCTGCAAACTTTGAGATTGTACCGCTGAGACCCTCATGATCCTTGAGGAACACCACTAGTTACATTGGTACATGTTTGTGCTTCCCCATTAATAACTACTCTTTGTTTCCTTTCACTAAGCCAATTTTCTATGCACTGTAGAACGCCGCCTTGTATTCCATGTACCTTTAATTTCATCGCTAATCGTCTGTGTGGAACTTTATCAAAGGCTTTCTGGAGTCTAAGTATATAATATCTACAGCTTTACTTTTGTCATATAGATTTAGGATGGCATGGAAGAAATCTAAAAGGTTTGTTAAGCAGGAATGTTTTTTTGCAAAAACCATATTGTGTGTCTTTTAGTATATTATGTTCCTCCAAGTGATTAACGAGTTTGTTTTTTATTATTGTTTCTAGTATTATGCATACTACTGAGGTCAAGCTGTTTGTACGATAATTGCTAGGCAAGGATTTGCTACCTTTTAAAACAATGGTGTTACGTTTGCAAGCTTCCACTCATCAGGTATTTCGCTGGTTTCCAAGGATTTGTTGAAAATCAGCGTCAGGGGTTTGGGAGCTCGCATTTAGCTTCTTTAACCCTCCAGCCCCGGTTATGTATTATATATATATTCCTCGAAACCCGGGTGTTTTGGCCGAAAAACGTCTAGGCTAGGCTACCGTATATTCGTTAATCAGACTGCTTACCGCATTCCTGCGCATCCCCAAGCGTAGCTGTGTTATTTACCTGTAAAATGGCATTAAGTAGAGCTCTCTAAGTCAACTGGGTGAGCTGTGATGATGATTTCATTGGAGATAACTTTATGGCCAAACCAGCCACTTTACACCACTTTTCGATACTGAACAACAACATACAGGCACACAAGAACAAGCGACGCTCTCCTTCTTGTGGCCGGAGATGCGGAGCGTCGGTCCAGCCGGCTGTTGTTTACATGCGTCGGACCGACGCCTCGCACAGCAAGCTCACAGGCTGTGACGTCGTGGGTGCATAAGAGGCCTTCCGGGTACCTGGTACATGCTTTTTTATGGGCGTACATGAGGTCATCCGGGAACCAAGGGTTAAAGGGGAGGCAGAACCTTACACCCCCAAGTCACCCTGTATAAGAGATTTTGTTTCTGGCATTATACCATCTTAATACCAATGGAAATATTAAGACTCGCTGAAAAAATCAGCTCTCTATGTGCGTGGCGCACATTGAAAATTGTTCAAATGTCCCGCAATTTTTACTGGCGTATCCTACAAGCATCTCCTACAACTATATGATCTAGTTTTCCCATATTGAATAATAGAAGGGGCTGACAAAAATATATAATATATACAGTATATACTGTATTTTTTTTTGTAGCGCAAAATTAAACATGAAAAATTTCGAATCTTGGAAAATATGGGAGATAAGGCCATTATCTAATCATATTACCATTGCTATATAGTCCTATATATAGTGTGTAGAAGGGGAACGAAGCAGAGCAATACACAAACATGTAGTTGCACTTGGAGTTGCCAATATATGATCTCTGGCAATCGCAAAACGTTTAAATTCATACCTAGAAAATGACAATTTGGGGGAAAATAACTAAGTTACTCCTGCCAGAGACGTTTTCTATTACTTAACTGTTAGAGAAAACCAAGATATATGGGATACTCATGTAAATCATCTTGGTGCATTGACTTTACAAATCGTTATACCAAATTTTGTTAACAAAATCCATGATATTGGGGGCCAGGGGGGGGGGGGGGGGGGGCTAGGGATGTCATATGGGTGTTTATGCCCTCATATGATAGTTTCTATTGTTTACAGAAGCCTGTTAGACAAGCAACACCAAAAAATAAAAAAAATGCGAGATGACGGTAAACAAAATTGTTGATTGGGCGTTGTGGTTGAACCCCCGTTTGGGGGGGTTATGGATGCAAAATATGTGTTTTTGCCCTCCGACGCTATTCTCCTATGTTGAAAGAAGCATTTTAGAAGAAGAAAACAAAATGTTAAGTTTTGACTGAATTGGGGGTGTAAGGGCCTGCCTCCCCTAAGAGAGAGAGAGAGAGAGAGTTTTGGAACGCTGTTTTTATACGAATATAAAACAAATCGGTATTTGGCGAATACAAATGATGTATGTGTGACCAAACTTTAAATTGATTGTGTGAATATATTTAACCCCTTCTGTACCGGCGCCATTCTTCTGGCTACCATTAGACAATTTTACTCAGCCTTAAAAGGGCTTCCAGCAGTTAACTGATTTTGAACTATCTCACTTAACCCTTTTTACTACCACAGATCTTTCTTAAGCTGCACAAAATAGTCTAAATATAGCTAGAACAATATTAAAAAGATGTCACCGGTACAGAAGGGGTTAATTAATTCCTTCCTCCAAACGATTTTAGAGAAGATGACTATGTTGATAATATTGATTGTTATGTTGGTAGTATATATAATTAGCAGTTTTAAAAAGACCTCCGTCTACGTATTGTGAAAAACCTGTTATCCTCCGGCAAATTGTGGGGTTGAGTGAGTGAAGGGGGGGACAGTGAATGAAGGAGGATGCATGTTTTTCATAATACTGTTGCTAGCCCCAAACGCGCGAGCAACTGTGGCTTTCAACCATCCGACACATCCCCTGTTATTTATGTGCATCACACATGTTACATACAAATAAAGTTTATGTTTTGTTTTACCCTACTGTGGAAAGACTACGGATACACCACTCCTGCCCGGGCCTCACACAGTGGCATGACCCAGTCCTGTCGAACTGAGCTCATGACGCTGGTGGCATTGCCCCGGAAAGTTGTATTAGCAGTTGTATTTAGTTTATCCTGTTAAGGAGAGATTTTCACTGAACGGGTTTTTTTTTTTTTTACCCCCTTCTCCCTCATGTTTAGCCACATTAGCTTTGAGATTTTAAGACGACCGACCCATTAGTTTGATTTTAAGACCTTTCACCCCATTTATGCCAATTTTTAGACCTTTCGTGCCATTTATGTGTCAATTTTGTCCTGGCGAGCGATAGCCATCCTGTACCTTAGGAGGATCTGGCCTTTGGCCAGGACATTTTTATACCGATAAATGTACACATTTATCTTGAAGGGGGGTCATGGGTGGAATTTATTTAAGCGTGATGGAGGTCTAGGGTGCAAACTAACAACCTCCCCTTGAAAGGAATATTTGGTGGATTTTATAGAGTAAATGCATAAAAATATGTTCTTGTGGTTAGGATACGTAAGGCAATTGCGATACTCTTTTGATGGTGTAATGGTTAGAGCGTGTAAGTTCTATATGTGATATCCTGGGTTCGAATCCTGGGAGAATCACCTGCATTCTTTAATTTGATTTTGGGGGGATATTGGTGTTAAGAACGATGTTAACAAAAATACATTTGGCAGTTGTGGTTAATTTCGGAATGGTAATCGTTGTACTATCCTGACAATGATATTTAACACATTACTATAGTTACTTTCCTGCTGGCGATAAATTGAATCCCTTACCAACCTATTCAGTATCAGGGACGTGCTTTTCATCATATTCTGGCAACTATTAGACGATTTTATGTAGCTTAGGAAGAACCTCCAGCAATAATAAGACTTCAAACTATCTCGACCAACCCCTTCAACTACCACACATCCTTCCTAAGCTGCATAATACCGTCTAAATATAGCTAGAATAAAATATAAAACACGTCGCTGGTAATAAAAGAGTAAACAACTTATTTATCGATACTTGATGGATAACTATGAAGCTATAATTAAGATACCAGCCCTTGTTGTTAGATGTGGAGGAGTTAGGGCTAAGTAAACTATACTGTATGTATGGGTATCTTAAACTGCTAGGGAGAGGTATTGGAGTGAGTAGTCGAATCAGGTTTTCACACATTTATTATATTTACTGTGAATAGATATATAGGGCATAAGAGTCCCAACATGACATAACAATAATATCAGGCTGTTTATTTACCTGGGGTTCACCTTAAGGAGGTTACCCGTAGCAAGGTCAAATGGTAGCAATTACAGTAGGTATTAACTTTATTATATGTACCTGTACAAATCAGAACTAGGAAACTAATAGATACACGACATGTACAGAATTAGACAAAGATGATATATGTTAAATAATCAAGAATGATGCTTGTGTCACTTCGTGTGTGGTTATAATGAATGGGGGCTTCTAGCTGGACTCGAAGAAGATACAAGGTAAGGCAGAGTTTAGATATCTATGAGTAGGCAGTGGCCAGATGACTGAGTGGTCATTCCGACATGTGACAATCTACTTATAAGATCGCGATATTAATTCTGATAGCGTACTGACTGAAGATTATTGTAGGGATATTGTAGGTGTATCTGTGCCAAGGGTGGGCGGTGTACTAGGTCCCGGCTCGTCTTGTATTCAGCAAAGCTCGGTTGCTGGAGGACTGGAACAGACTTGTATATCTCCCCATGGGTGCCAAGGTGAGCAAGGGGGGCGTGTCTATTAAGAGCACTGCTATGTGGTCCGGACAGGTGCCCACGGCTGAATGAGTCCTGTGGCACCGCCCACCTTCCTTTATACCCTTCCCTCACAGAACGGGGCCCTGTTATTGGCCGAGCCGTGCGCTTGGGAGGAGCTACACCAGCCCACTCGGTTCAAAATTAAAACGTCCCCTCCTGCTTTTCTTCGTCTTCGTAATATTTTCCTGGAAGCTTATTAGATATGTTGTATAGTGGCTGATGGGAGTAAGAGGGTGGCACCATTGTAATAGAACATCTGCGACCAGGATAAAATATAAGTTATGAGGCAAGCGTTTAAAGGGAGGTGAGAGTTGCTCTTTGTGCTACGTCACAGGAGGCCGTTGATTGGTTGAGCGCGGGGGAGTGTCAGGGTCTTCCCTGTGACAAGATTTAAAAGGTAAACCTTGCTCAGCCACCTGAGCTAATCCCATCTGATTGGCTGACGGAAATACTCCTTCACCATCTCCTTCTTGAATAAAGCGAGCACATGATCGTCTTAATACCGTTCCTTTAAAGTTCTTCTCGCCTGTTTGCCATTATATCATTGCACTGTGTTCTACAATACATTTGTGGAGTTTGATAGCTGGGTTTTGGTTGCCCACAGCTGTCTTGGCAAATATAATTTGCCCCGGTTGACTGAGAAGTTGTTTCAGGGTTCGTAAGGTTTGCACTCTCTGACCCTTTCCGTCTACTATTGATATAAGGCGATGAAGCCTGTACTGGGGTCGCTTGGGAGAGGCATGGTACCTTTAGTCTGACTCTGATTTTTTTTTTTTTTTTTTTTTTTTTTTTAAAGGAAGGAGGGGGAATAAGTAGAGGGTTTGGTCAGAAAGGTAAAGTAGGAAAATATGAAATATAGTAGAAGAGAAAAAGATGGTGGGCCTTCCACTTTGATGTTTTTGGTTATGTTTTATAATGACTAGTTTTCTTGGGGTGTGCTTTTTATATAGTTTAGTGTAGTTTAAAGTTTAATTTTATAGCTAGCTAGCTAAGTAGTGAGGTTCTTAACATTAGGTGTATGAGGTGCTGGGATGATTCCTAGCCAATTTATGCTGATAGGGAAGTTTGAGTGGAATCTAGTGATGTGTTCTTGTCTTTCTATAATTTCATTGTATAAATTGGGGTTGAGTGTCTGTATTTGTTGCCATGTTTTGATGGCTCTATCATGAAGTTTGATGTTGAGAGCTTTGATATTTGTAATGTTGTGAAGTTCTTCTGTGGTGTGTGTAAGGATATCTGGTGTTAGTTGCAAATCTGATGGCCTTGTTTTGAACTCTTTGTAGGGTTAATAGTTGGTTTTTGCTGAGGGCATGGGTTGGGATAGGGGGGTATTCAAGAATAAGAATGACTAGGGCTTTTATTAGGTGGGTTTTGATTTTGGTGCTTAGGTCTCTGAAGCGGAATATTCTTGTGAGGGCATGCGTAGCTTTTCCTTTTCTTTCTTTGATGTGGTTTATGTAACTAGTTGTGGAGATCTTCAGCCCAAGCATTTTTCCGGAGTTGCTGAATTATGTTAGGTCGTCGTTGATAATTAGATCTTCATTCTTCCTTGAGCTAATGGGAAGCATTTTGAATTTGTTGATGTTTGTCTTGATTCTCCAGCTTTTTTCATAGTTGTTTATTCTTTCTGCTTCTTTTTGTGTTTTTGCATTCATCAAAATTTTTGATTTACCTTCGAAGTGTGTGATTTGAGTTATATCGTCTGCATACCTGATGTTTAGGCCGCTTAGAGATTCTGGAGTATCTCTTGTGAATATGATGAAGAGTGTGGGACTGTGGGTGATAGCACACTCCCCTGAGGCACTCCGCAGGTTATCTCAAAGCTGTCTCCTAGGTATGTATCGATCTTGATTCTGGCTTCTCTGTCCACAAGGAAGTCACAGAGAAGTTTTTCTAAGATTATTGGAAGGCCTAAGTTAAGGATTTTGTATTTCAGGCCTCGATGCCAGACTTTATCAAAGGCTTTGGATATGTCTCATAGTGTGAGGTGGCATTGGTGTCCATCTGCCTTGTTAGTAGCAATCTGCTCTGTTATGAGGGCAAGAGCATGTGAGGCTCGTCTGTTGATTCTGAATCCAAATTGGTGCTGGTTGTATAAATTGTTGTTGTCGAGATGGATTCTTAGCCCATTATTGATAATTCTTTCATAGATTATACCTGGGACTTCGAGCAGAGATATAGGTCGATAGTTGTTCGGATCTTCAGGGTTTTTACCGTTCTCTGGAATTAGCTTTATTGTGGCTTTTTAAAGTTTGTCGGGGAAATATCCTTCTGATAGAGCTGCATTCAGGATGTCTTTGAATTTTGTGATTGCAGATTCTGGGAGCTTCTTCAATATAGTTTTGTTAATGCCGCTCTCGCCTGGGCATGTTTTCTTCATTTTATTTATTATCTCTTTTATTTCGTAGTTTGTAGTAGGTCTAGTGAGATAGTTGTTAATTTGAAGACGGTCTAGATCTGCTGTGTGAAATGGAGTCGTTCGTTCCCAGTTGTTGTTGAGGAACTGTTCTACTCTATTAGTGGTTTCTTCGTCTTCATCTTCGCTGTCCGGGTCTTCTTCTTGTAGTACTTGACTCCAAAAATGTCTGTGCATTCTCTCTTGTTGAGCCACATCATAGATTTTCTCGTTTCTATGTTTTTTTAGTAGTGTGTTTTGGGAGAAGGTTCATTAGTCATAGATTTTACCTTTCTCCAAATAACTTCAGGGTTATTGTAGGTGTTTGTGAGTGAGGTTAGTGTGTTCCCCCAATAGTTTTGTGATTCGATTTGAAGATTTTCTTGCAGGTTTCTTTGAAGGGACTTGTAGCGTCTGAATAGGAGTGGATTCCAGCCGTGAGTAGTTGCTTGTTGTCTAATTGCATTGTATTGTTGTATAGTGTGTTGGGTTTCTTGGGAGGGGGTGATTCCTGTGATTGTCCTGCATCTTGATCTGGGTATATGGGAGTTGGTGGCATTGTTAATGACTTCATACCATGTTTCAAGTTCTGCGTCTATTTCTTCTAGAGTAGCCTGGTTTAGGTTTCTGATGTTGTTGTGCTCTCCTATACTTTCTTGAAAGCCATCCCAGTTGGCTGCGTTGAAATTAGGGCGAGGGGGGTAGGGGATAGGATGGGTGTTGTGCTTATTTCTGAGATGATCATAGTGTCATCGCTGGTAGTGAGAGGGCCTTGGCTTATTGCTAAATTGTGGTATGTTCTGTAGTTACTCAGAATTGTGTCTGGGGTTGTAGCTGATCGTGCTGTGAAGAATGTTGGGAAGTGTGGGCCTAGGTGTTGTAGCGTTCTGTCTCTGATGAGTTGTTGGATTTGTCTTCCTGTGTTGTTTGTGTCTCTGTATCCTAGCATGGGGTGATGAGCATTTAAGTCCCCAAATAGGTAAACAAGAGCGTTTCTTCTAAACAGTGATATGTAGTCTGGTGTGGGTATATATAGTCTGCTAGGTGGTATGTAATCTGTTGCTATGACAAGGGGTCCTGTGTGTGTTTGTACTTGTATGGCTAGTGTGTTTGAGAGGAAGTCTCCAATAATTTTGTGTTCAATGTTTTGTTTGATGACTATTGCGGTGCCATCCATGTGTCTCTCATGGATTTTGGATTTAATTGTTTTTGGGATTCTGAAGGAGTCGCCAGATTTTAGCCCGTGGCTTTGTATTAGGATTATGTCTGGTTGTTGTTGTAAATGAGCATTGGTTAATTCAAATTTTCTATTTGACAAGGTTAATACATTATGTTGAATGATTTTGATATTTTGAGCCATTTTAGTGAGCGTTTGGCTTTGTGCTGGTTGGTTGTTTTTGTTTTGTCGTGTAGGGCTGTAAAGGGGTAATATCTCTAATTTCCTTTATCTTTACCGCATGAATGTTTGTTTCTGTAGCGTCTTGGCAGGCATTAGCGTGACAGAGTTTTGTCTGCCTGGTCGGAGGGTCTGGGTTGCTTGTAGTTAACTCTTCTTCTTGGTTTGCTTGGATCTCTGGTTCATTGCCTTCAACGTTAATGGATGAGTTGTTACTGTCAGATTCTGTTTCATATTCGGAGGAGTCTTCTTCCGTGTTGGGTAGGGGTAAGTTTTCGTTGCTGTGTGTGGTTGAGTTGCTTGGTTCTTGATCAGTGTTTTCTATGTTTACATTTTCGTGAGTTACTTGTGTTTGTGGTGGAGTGCCATTTTGATTTATTTTTAAGTTGCTGCTCATGAATTGTTCAGATTCTGCCGGAGTGAAGTCCGGAAGAGTGAGGTTTGGGAGACCGTTATCTTTGAAAAATTTGGATATTATTTCTTGGAAGGTAGAGGTCTCATCTGTTGTGTTTTTCATATGGGCAGTGAGGACTAAGGTCATGATGGTAGCGAATTGATTGTTGATGGCTTGGTTGGTTGGGGTGGAGGAAATAGTTATGTTATTGGTTGGAGTGGGGATTCCTTTTTTAACATTACTTCCATTGGTGTTGGCTTTCTTTTTCTCCTCTTCTTCAATTATTTTCTTTTATTTCTCTTTTATGGCTGTTTTTTTTTATGGTGTTACGACCGGGCACTCGGTTACACTAGGGCTCTTACACAGGACTCGAGTATGGCTCGCTGCCACAACGGAAACACACGATCCCAACCCCAGAGTACTGCCAGCCGAACAAAAAACGCCACTACCCTCCAGAGTTCTATCTGCTATAACGGGGTATACAAGAACTCGGTACTAGCGTTTCACACAACAGACTAATAGCAAGACGGGAGTTATCTAGTCTGGTCAACAATCAAACAAAGAAGAAAGTACTACAACACTAAAGAATAGTGTTGGCCGAAGCCGAAGTAATCCACCCTTGAACTAAGAACTTAAGAAGTCCTCCACCCTCTACTTCGGATCGGCACTATTACGTTACGTTAAACAATAGTCCTCGAGCATCAAGCAAGGAATCTTCTGATAAGTTAGATGCTTCTCGAATACTCGTAAGAAGTAAGTATCGGATTTTGAACAGCAATTTAATGAATAACTCACTGGTAATTAAAGGCTTTAAATTGACATAAGAAGAATTATAAGAATAAGCAATAGGATATGGCAAACATTAAGAAGAAGTACTCCGACAATGCACTGGCAATAGCCTACTAAGATTGTGCTCGTGGGCCACTAATCTCTGAAGTAGCTAAGCGTGCCACACATGAAATCAATAGTGCTTAAACAATAATATACATAAGGAGAAGCTTCAATACTATGCTGTATCTGCTGGTCGAGCAAAGTCTAGCTGGGATATCTAAGGTTAAGAGACAATGGCTGAGCAAGCGGCTCGTAGCCTAGCGAGGTCCTTAAGACTGTGCGGCCAAATTACGGTAATTGACGGGATGCTCTCTTGAGAGATCCAGATCACTAGTATCTGGTTCTCTCCTGGCGATCCTCTCAAAGTCAAGCAAATGAGATAGCACAGTGTTGGGTGGCACAGGCAAAAGCCCTCACTCGCAACACAGTGCTAAACTCCCACGGTACACAATCAAAAAGACCCCCTAGGCTTCCCACGTCTCCGTTGCAATTGTGCTGGTTCAACCAACCTAGCACTCATAGGAAATCACAACTCGAGGAACCCTATCCCAGTCTAGCATTACCTAAACCAGCAGAAAACAGGAACATGAATAATAGTACACAGGGAAATACATATACGAGTGCAACAAACATCAATCAATCCTATTCTAGTTAACCCTTCCAAAAATAGGCTATCTAACAGGCACTTATCTCGTGAGAACTCAAGCGATAATACTTTGGCTGACTAAATCTGCACCAAAGGGGTCATTGGTTAAAAAGGGACGAGAAGAGAAGAAAATAGGCTGTTCAGAGAGTAGAGAAAGTTCACATCAGTCGGAAGAATATCGATAGTTGCAAGGGATATGAGAGGTCGCTTTGCCTGATGAGTTCTGAAGAATTGTGGCGAGGACCTCTCTTTTTATACTCGGCCCTGTAGCGAGCATATCGCCAACACTAAGGACCGCCCACTGGCAATCATGACGTCATATACTCTCTCAATCTGGGATCGACAAAGAACTTCCCACGCGCTGAAAGGGAGGAAGGGAGGAAGGAGGAGGGAATTAGGCCTACCGGCCCGCGTGGCGTACTCACTGATCCCCGTTACGTAACTCTCTCTCTCATCATTGTATATAAGTCCCACACACAATACTTATATCTAATGATATAAAATAGAACTCGTTGACTTAGAAGAAAACAAAATACATAATGATAATACTTATAGTACAACGGTTCACATAAACTGAGTTAGGAAACTCTACACAGACTACAGCCAAAGTTCCTGCCCTGACGATCCTAGCGAGAGTGGGGCCTGACTGGGCGTTCTGTACAGCATGCTCATACTCGACATGCGTCACACCTCCCCCAAGATTTTACTTGCTCAACCCTGAGCTAAAATATGATATACAGAACCCCATCAAACCCCTCACACCCAGCGACCGCCTGGCACTAAAACAACGCTGAGTTTATCACTAAAACACATCTTATAAAAAAAAAATTCACATTTCATAACTCCTCCCAACAATAGTAAAAGACACAATATCATGCTCCCAGAGCGAGCTTACAGCAGCTCAGCCGTTTGATAGTTCGTGGACTACTCAAACCTTATAGGCTATGACAAACTTATACAATTATCTTCATCAAAAAGAAAGAGTTTTTATATGATTTTTATATTTTAATATGTTTTTTTCCGGCTGCACTATAAGGGCAGCCTATTTTCTTCTATACCAAACGCTCAACAATCCTGCTTTACGACCCAATACGCTGGGCTACAACCGCGAGCCAACAAGCACCAAGCGCAAAATACTACTCAAACCAAAGCAGGAGGCTACCCGTGTGTCAATTTACCCAGGATCATATACCCCTGAACGACCACATGCAACCTCGTTGTCACAACCGGCAATATGGCTTATGTCCAGGTTATATACCAATAACCTTAGTGACCACCTGGTCAGCCTCATATTCCGATTGTGAAACTGGTCCAAGATCTCGAGAGGGTAATGATCTGGGTAAACTACACCGACCGGACCATAGGCTGGAACATAGATCTCGAAATGCCCCAGCGCATCATCGTCCTTTTCACTTTCATTCATCAGGCTCTGACACGTTGCTGGTGCATTCTTAAGTCCGTCAGGCACAACATTGCACTGGTAGGTACTCCCGTCCACAACAAAACCACCTACCTCTTTAGCACGCTCGGACAAAGTTACAAGCAACGACCACTCACGACATTCCTTATCCCTCAGATCCTTCGTCCACACGTAATCCAGCTCTGCTTGCACCATAGGCTGTCGAGCAGGATTTATACGGCAGGGAATTAAACTGAGCCTTGCACTATCTCCAGCCTGCATGTCGGATTCTACCCCGTACCTCAGGCCTGGAGAAGCAACAAACATGCGAAAGTACTGCCATAGCCTAGTAAATAACTGCCTTGCACTGTCTCCACGAACAACATGCCTTGTGCCCTCCCACAACCCGGCCGAGACCGCAGCTTCTAACCTGTAGTCTCCCTCCTTCTCCACCTTCGTCCCTAGAACAGCCAGGTCATGAGAGGGACAATCAGTACCACCCGTGCAGTCACTCCCACAGTTCATTATTGCTAAGGCTTCCCCGCCGATACCGTACATGCGCACCCCCGCATTCCTTGTGACGACATCTGCCTGCGCAGCATCACCGCTTTCAGCGACATGGCCAGATACAGTCGGTCTATGGTAGGGCTGTTGCATTAGACTAGAGCAGCATTGGGAGGCTATGCGACGACCGGGCACTGCGATACCACAGCCGACCTTACCAATCTGCTCAATGTCCTCCTTTTGACCACCACCCTTGGCAGCCATGGGTCGACCCTGACCTGGCAACCATGCCAACGCCTCGTCGCCCACCTTGAACCACCGAAACAACGAGGCTAACGGTCTTTTTACATTCACGTGACCTGCCCGCGGAACATCTCGCACCGTCCGAGTTGCGAGACTCAGGGGCTCGGCACGACCAGTGGGGTATGAACCGAGCTGGTGCTGGAGTGCTGCACACTGCTGCTCAGGCAGGTGCTCTAGCACTTCCACAGCCACCAGACTCGTGTCCCCCGCCCACTGCTTCGCCGAGACATGACAATCCCTACTCTCCTCCACCTGTGCCCTACTGCCCCCCTCTCCTTCTCCACCTTGGCCGCGGCAGACCAACGCAGGGACAGTAGGCTGCTCAGGTGGTTGCCTCACAAACTCCTCCAACAGGTTCACATGACATGCTTCCCCGTCCTCGTGTTTAATCTCGACAGCACCATTACCACACTTCTGAACTTCCGGATCCTCCAACTGCAGTTTACAAATATCTGAGGGAACCAACCTGTCTAGATGCTTCCGAAGCAACCCAAATCCTTCCCCAATATCAAACTGAGCAATCCTTTTTTCTCTCCGTGTGCAACGTTGCTGCCTCGGAGTCTCTTCCGGCCCTACCTCCTCACTAGCTGTGACAGGTCCTGGGGCCTCTCCAGACTCTAACATAGGTGCCAATACTGAATCACCCAGGAGAGCCGCCGAGTCAAAACTCTTAAAACCAACTCCAGCTTTAGCCTCCTCCTGTTGATCGTTCCTCCGCTGGTCTGCAGACGGAGGACTAGGCTGTGACACTTTAGCTGCCCGAGCTCGGGTGACAGCACACGCCATGGGTTGTGCCTGGCACCGCTCGACACACTCTTGTTCTCCCCCACTCACGTCGGCCGGCCTCTCGGCAACGACTAAGGGTAGAACCTCAGAAGCGGGCATTGCAAAGTCGTTGCCGAGAAGAAGGTCGACGCCCTCCACTGGCAGTTTCTCCACAATCCCAACATCCAATTCACGTGCCACACCATCCACCTCCAACTCCAACCGCACCAGCGGGTATGACCGAGTTGCATTAATACCCTGCACCACCACCACCCGAGCCGCATTTATAGGGTAGCCAGTCAAGTTTTTCATCAAAGTCTGGGAAGCACCTGTATCACGCAAGACCTCTACTCCATGCTTGCGCCCCGCCCACATCACGCAACCCCGTCCTCTATGGTCGCAAAAAACATCCTGAGCAGGGTTCGAGCCTCTCAGGTGTTTCTGCATTGGCTGTGCCTCAGCCTCTGACGAACTGCCCCGGGCAAACTCAGAAGACTTCGGAGACACACCAATGTTGCAGGCCAAAGACACAGCTGCTGTAGGTGGTTTGCTAGGACAGACTCTTGCAAAGTGCCCCTTTTCATGACAAAGATAACACTCCAACTCCCCTCTGGGCTTCCCTTGGTACTGGGAAGGGCCCGGCCCCTTCTTAAATGGGACGGTGTTAGTCTTGTGGTCAGTCTTGGTATCATAGCTCTTGTACTTGTTTGCATAATGTATATCACTAACTCGGGGGGGTGGGGTGTCACGCCCCTTGTTACCTGCCTCACTACGCTGGGCAGACCCGCACCCACGAATTAATGATAGCCGGAGGTCAGCCATCTCAGCTGCCTCCTGTAGAGTTTTAGGGTTCTTTTCTTTAATAGTTAAAGTCATATCTGCACCAGTACACTTATAAAACTGCTCGAGCAGAAACAGCTCAGTCAACTGTTCGGCCGTCTCAGCTTTCTCAGAACGTGTCCAGTTAGCAAGTGCATCTTTTAAGTCCCGGGCATGTTCAAGAAAGGTCGCCTCCCTAGTCTTTGTAACACCCCGAAACTTCAATCGATATGTTTCTGGTTGCAACTCGTATGCCCGTAGGACAGCTCTCTTCAATTCTGGGTAGTCAATGCAAGACTCTAAAGGCAGTGCATCATAAGCCTTCAGACCCTTACCCGTAAGTCTGGAGGAGACTAGAGCTGCCCACTTCTCTTCAGGCCAATTATGCTCCCTACACTTCTTCTCAAAACGATTAAAAAATTCTGTGACTTCAGTTTCACTAAATGCCGGCACCAACTTGACTAAGTGGGACAAGGACTGTTCTCTTACTTGGCCCTCACGGCCCATCCGAATCCCTGTCGACTCTGCACGAGTCTTATCTAAATCTATTTGAGCACAATATTTCTCTGAGTCGTACCTAAGCTCAGCCTCGTGCCTCCTAATCTCAGCCTCAATCTCCTTCTCCTGCTTCCTAGTCTCATTCTCCTGCTTCCTAGTCTCATTCTCCTGCCTCCTAGTCTCAGCCTCAATCTCCTTCTCATGCCTCCTAGACTCAATTTTAGCAAGCTCGAGTTTAAATATCATCTCAGGAGACAGGCCGGAAGAGGGAACTGCCACTACTGAAGGAGGGGGGGCAAGAACGGGGGAACCACCATACGCACCGCCCGAGGGCACTCCAATCTTCCAATGCTCATCCCTCTGTGGGAGAGTGCTAACCTCCGGCAACTGAGTGGACGGCACTGTGGGAGTCGAGTGAGAGGGGATCTGGGGAGGAACCCCCCCAAACGCCCTCTCCTCCGAAACCCCATGTCGCCCACGCAACACCCAGGAAATCAGCTCCCCCTTGGACATCCCTCCTACATTGGATAGACCCAAAACCTTGGCTATCAGGTGCAAGCCATAAACATTCACCCCAGTCAGCCTCTCCTCCGTCATATGGTACTGCTTACTCACAAAAAGTCTAGCATCCTCCTCACTAGTTACTAACGGCACCTCCTCACATAGCATCTCTCGCTCCTCGTCAGTACTAGGGCCCGACATACTGAAGTTCACCAAAAAATTCTCGAGACAAAAGTGTTAAACTCCCTTATGCAAGCACTAATTACTAAATTAACTGGAGTCTCTTAAATGCTCTCCTAATTGCCTTAAAAAAAAATATTCTTCAATATGTACGCTAAAGTACGAACAAACAAATGTTGTACAACTCTGCAAAAAATTATACTGTTCACAAAATCCTAAGCAAGGTCGCCATTTGTTACGACCGGGCACTCGGTTACACTAGGGCTCTTACACAGGACTCGAGTATGGCTCGCTGCCACAACGGAAACACACGATCCCAACCCCAGAGTACTGCCAGCCGAACAAAAAACGCCACTACCCTCCAGAGTTCTATCTGCTATAACGGGGTATACAAGAACTCGGTACTAGCGTTTCACACAACAGACTAATAGCAAGACGGGAGTTATCTAGTCTGGTCAACAATCAAACAAAGAAGAAAGTACTACAACACTAAAGAATAGTGTTGGCCGAAGCCGAAGTAATCCACCCTTGAACTAAGAACTTAAGAAGTCCTCCACCCTCTACTTCGGATCGGCACTATTACGTTACGTTAAACAATAGTCCTCGAGCATCAAGCAAGGAATCTTCTGATAAGTTAGATGCTTCTCGAATACTCGTAAGAAGTAAGTATCGGATTTTGAACAGCAATTTAATGAATAACTCACTGGTAATTAAAGGCTTTAAATTGACATAAGAAGAATTATAAGAATAAGCAATAGGATATGGCAAACATTAAGAAGAAGTACTCCGACAATGCACTGGCAATAGCCTACTAAGATTGTGCTCGTGGGCCACTAATCTCTGAAGTAGCTAAGCGTGCCACACATGAAATCAATAGTGCTTAAACAATAATATACATAAGGAGAAGCTTCAATACTATGCTGTATCTGCTGGTCGAGCAAAGTCTAGCTGGGATATCTAAGGTTAAGAGACAATGGCTGAGCAAGCGGCTCGTAGCCTAGCGAGGTCCTTAAGACTGTGCGGCCAAATTACGGTAATTGACGGGATGCTCTCTTGAGAGATCCAGATCACTAGTATCTGGTTCTCTCCTGGCGATCCTCTCAAAGTCAAGCAAATGAGATAGCACAGTGTTGGGTGGCACAGGCAAAAGCCCTCACTCGCAACACAGTGCTAAACTCCCACGGTACACAATCAAAAAGACCCCCTAGGCTTCCCACGTCTCCGTTGCAATTGTGCTGGTTCAACCAACCTAGCACTCATAGGAAATCACAACTCGAGGAACCCTATCCCAGTCTAGCATTACCTAAACCAGCAGAAAACAGGAACATGAATAATAGTACACAGGGAAATACATATACGAGTGCAACAAACATCAATCAATCCTATTCTAGTTAACCCTTCCAAAAATAGGCTATCTAACAGGCACTTATCTCGTGAGAACTCAAGCGATAATACTTTGGCTGACTAAATCTGCACCAAAGGGGTCATTGGTTAAAAAGGGACGAGAAGAGAAGAAAATAGGCTGTTCAGAGAGTAGAGAAAGTTCACATCAGTCGGAAGAATATCGATAGTTGCAAGGGATATGAGAGGTCGCTTTGCCTGATGAGTTCTGAAGAATTGTGGCGAGGACCTCTCTTTTTATACTCGGCCCTGTAGCGAGCATATCGCCAACACTAAGGACCGCCCACTGGCAATCATGACGTCATATACTCTCTCAATCTGGGATCGACAAAGAACTTCCCACGCGCTGAAAGGGAGGAAGGGAGGAAGGAGGAGGGAATTAGGCCTACCGGCCCGCGTGGCGTACTCACTGATCCCCGTTACGTAACTCTCTCTCTCATCATTGTATATAAGTCCCACACACAATACTTATATCTAATGATATAAAATAGAACTCGTTGACTTAGAAGAAAACAAAATACATAATGATAATACTTATAGTACAACGGTTCACATAAACTGAGTTAGGAAACTCTACACAGACTACAGCCAAAGTTCCTGCCCTGACGATCCTAGCGAGAGTGGGGCCTGACTGGGCGTTCTGTACAGCATGCTCATACTCGACATGCGTCACAATGGGGCATTTCATGGCCATTGTCCTGTGGTTGCCTTTGCAATTGACACATTTCTTTTCAGAAGTTTGTCAATTTTTCCATGTGTGATCCATTGATCCACACTCTGAGCAGATTTGGTATCCGTCTGGTTTGGGGCATTCGTTACGAAGATGATCTTCCACAGCATAACATTTTGTGCATGTGAGAATTGGAATGAATCTTTCTTTCCTGATTTGATTGCTGGGGACTGATATGTAGAAAAGGAAAACTGACTCTGACACACCTCAGACGTTCTATTTATAACTGGGTCCGGGTACCCAATTGGTGGATGGCTAACCCTACCGCTACACGTAACTGTTACAGCCGAGTCAGTCGGCTTAAAGTTTCTAGTTTTACTCTTGCTCTGTGGATCGGTTCCCCGGCCTTCATGTGACTTAATTACTTCAGTCGAAGGAGATCCATATTTAATTCTAGGTTCGTTAAACGCCTCGTTTTCTGGTATTATATGTGGCGTAATGGTTTAGGTGCTTATATTCTGGGTGTGATATCCCGAGTTCGAATCCCGGGAGGACCATATGCTTTCATTAGTTTATTCAAGTACATTGGGGTTTGTAATTGATTAATAATGTTAAGAACGGGGTGTTACTT
The DNA here is from genome assembly GCA_037953745.1 of Lithodes maja. Lineage (NCBI taxonomy): Eukaryota > Metazoa > Arthropoda > Malacostraca > Decapoda > Lithodidae > Lithodes > Lithodes maja. The sequence continues at coordinate 63,097 of JBAKBP010006407.1, read as the reverse complement.
ATTATATCTCTTAATTATTCCTCCTCAATACTTTGGATATCATTGAAATCTCCATCGGTATTTGAAACTCCGCTCTCTTGGTCCGTAGATTTATCGAGGTTAAACGACTCTCTGGTTTCTCTCTCCCAGTCTGTCACAATTTCCTTGGTTTCTTCCAATTCATCAAGTTCTGATTCCAAGTTTATCTCGTCCTTTCTCCTACTACAGGATTGCCAGAACAGAGAAGTCCCAGTATGATCATTCATCAGTAATGAATCTTCCGAACCAGGAGGAGTCGAATAGTCATTGTTATTCTCTGCCCAACATTCTGGGTCTCCCTCACTTTCTTCTTCACTACTCCATTCACTCATATCTGGTGGTAAAATTCCCTAGTACCGTTTAGTATGGGGGATATGCGTGGCAGAAACAATATCCCCATTATGTAAATACCAGACTTGGTATGGTCCATTGATCTCAATATCTCGGAAAGGACCCTCGTACTTCTCTTCTAATTTACCTGCCCGAGTGGGGTCATGTCTCTTGACCAGAATATACTCCCCTCGGTAATATGGATTTGTCAGAGTAGGTTTCTTGGGTTGCCTTTGCGTTATCTGGGTATGAACTCGCTGGCGTCTTTCCCCTTGATCTTTGAGGTACTGTTCTGGTCGAGAATAGGTGGTGCGGTTGGTAGCGTAAGGTAGGAGTTGTTCTTGGGGTAGCCTAGGGTGTGTAATACCGAATATTATCTCACAAGAGGAATATCCGGTAGTCCTACAAACTGTAGTATCAATTCCCCAAATTTTTTCTGGTATTAGTTCTGGCCATTCTCTGGTTATCTCTTCCCATTGTGAATTCAGACTATCTATTACACAATTCGCCTATGGTTTCTCTCGCATACAGTGCTCCCTTGTGGCCAGTACGGGGAGGTATGCCGAATCTGGTATCCCAAGGTATCCGCCAAATGTTGCCAGATCTCGTTATTGAATTCTCTACCCCTATCACTCATAATGCACTCCGGGATGCCATACACGAAAATTACTTTATCGAGTATGCTATTTGCCACAGTCTCAGCGCTTTTGTCTGGGATGGCACAAGCAACCGTATATTTTGAGAATACGTCAACACAGGGTAAAATGTACCTTTTGTTCTTCTTTCTGGGCAGGGGCCTGACAATATCCGCAGACAACTTTGCCCAGGGCTTCCCAACAAGAATGTGCCCTGCTTGTTGTTTGGGTCCTTGTCCATCCTTCCCTCTCTGACACCCTTAACAACTTGAAGTCTTGAACTACTTCCTTGACTATTTTGTCAGCCCGGGAGCTCCAGTATCTTTCATTAAAACGCCTCAAAACTCTAGACTGGCCTAAATGAGACCCCTTCCCATCTCATCCATGTATGATCTCAATCATGTGTTTAACCTCAGGATAATCTAAAACTACACAATCTTTAGAGTCCCTCCAGGCCCCATCAGAAAACCAAAATTTATCCCCCTGGTTTTGTGTAGGCTCAATTTATTTTGTTCACGCCGAGTGGATTGTACCGGGGCTACAGGTAACCTGGATAATCCATCAGCATTGGTATGTAATTTGACCGGTCGATTCCTAACATCGAATGAATATTCCCCCAGAATCCCCTTCCACCTAACATATAATCCGTCTTCTGTCTTCATCTTTCGTAGCCACTGTAAGCTGTGGTGGTCAGTGATTACGTCAAAATGTACTCCGGCTAAATAGGGTCGAAAGTATTGCACTGCCCACACTAAAGCTAAGCATTCTTTCTTGGTAACACTGTAATTCTTTTCACCTTTATTTAGGGTCCTACTGGCACAAGCCACTATGCCTTCCTCGCCATCAACCTTCTGTGCCAATACTGCCTCTAGCCCTTCATCAGAGGTGTCAGTGTACAGCTGGAAAGGTTTAGCGAAACCGGGATGACAAATAATGGGGTTAGATATTAATTTTGTTTTAAGATTTCGAAAGCCTTTTGGCAACTTTGGTCCCATCGAACTTTTTTCCTTTCTGAAGTCTCTTGGTCATAGGTCCAGCGAGTTTGGAAAAACTTGGTATGAATCTTCAATAGTAAGAGGCCATCCCTAGAAATGCTCTGATCCCTTTGACAGTGGTAGGTGGAGAGATTTCTGAGATGGCTCTCACATTAAGGGGGTCAGGATGGATACCTTTCTTTGAAATTACATGTCCTAAGTATGCCACCTCGCATGACCCTAGTTGGCACTTAGAAGATTTTAATTTTAATCCCGCCTTCCGAATTCTGTCTAATACTTCTCGCAGCCTGTCAATATGTTCCTCTCAACTGCTCAAGAATATTATGATGTCATCTAGATAGGCCAGACAAGTCCGCCAAGTTAGTCCCCTCAGAACTTCATCCATAACCCTAGTGAAACTCGCTGGCCCATTGCAAACTCCAAACGGTAGCACCGTGAATTGGTAGAATTTACCTTCGCTCGTAGAGAACGCGGTTTTCTCCTGATCCTCTGATTTAACCGGTACCTGCCAGTAACCTTTTTGCAAATCGTAAGTAGAAAATCACGTAGACCTGTTGAGCGCTCCAGCGAGTCATCAATACGAGGTAGGGGCTGGGCATCTTTTATTGTGACATCATTCAGTTTCCTGTAATCCACACAAAACCGAGTAGACCCATTTTTTTTTTTTACTAGGACTACTGGTGATGACCACGGACTGTATGATTCCACTACTATCCCTTGTTTAAGCATATCATCTACCTGCTCCTTCTCCTTTTGTCTCATGACTGGGTTTTGTCATCTATATGATTGTCTAATAAGTGGTCCTTGTGTGTGTATCTCATGTTGGTGTCGTGTCTGGGCTAATCCGTGATCCCCTTCGTCTTGGGCGAACATGTTACGATATGTCAACAATAATTCATGTAAGGTGCCTGCTTGGTCTGAGGTCAGTTGTTTTGGGATGAGAGGTATAGAGGACAAAGTTTCTGCATCCCTGTACTCCACTGGGATCATTCCCTCCCTCCCCCCCCCCCCCCCCCCCCCGATTAGGGACTGTCACCACTGAGAGAGGTCGTTCATTGGTAGGTAGTGGTCTCGGGTTAAATCTGTGTGTCTGAGTTTGGGTGTGGTTCGGGCAGTTCTTAGCTAAATGTCCGGTTTGTCTGCATACAAAACATCGGATCATTGTTCTCTGGTGCCCTTTATATAATATGTTCTCCTTTTCCACTTCCTTTTTCTCCTCCTTTAGTTCCCTGGCTTCCATTACTTTCTTTATTGCTTCCATAAGTTCCTTTGTGGTGGTCACTTCATGTAAAATGCAGTGTTTTCTTACTTCCACGGGACAGGCCTGAACCATTATTTCCGTGGAGGTTTCTCGGCCAAACTCTTTTACTAGCGCCTTTCTAACCTCCATCCATGATTCCAGCCCCTTAAAGGGAGATATCCACTTGAGGGATTTTTTTCTGAACCCCTTTCTCCCTCATGTATAGCCCCATTGCTTTTGATATTTTAAGACGTTCGCCCCATTTGTTTGGCGATTATAAGAACCTTCACCCAATTTCTGTCAATTTGAAGACCTTTCGTGCCATTTAGGTGTCAATTTTTTCCTGGCGAGCGATAGCGAGCCTGTAATTTAAGAGTAAGCGGCCTTCGGCCGGGACATTTGTCTACATAAAAATGTACAAATTTATGTTGTAAGGGGGTCTAGGGGGTGTAATTTTAAGTTTGATGGAGGTCTAGAGAACACACTAAACACCTCCCCTTAAGGCATACCCTTCCGTCGTTTAGGGCCTTGTCCAAGTGAGCCTTCCCATAAGCTACTTTCTTCTTGTCTTCCCTGACATCAAGTAAGGTGAATTGGCATTTCAATTTATTGTTCAATCCACAATTCGATCTCCTCCTTTCCTTCTTCCCATAACCTAAATGGTAGTAATGTCGTCATTGTGTATGGTCTGTTAGACAACAACACTCCATCCAAACAATTTGTCGAATTCCACCGCTTGCCACCAAATATTGTACTTAAATTCACTGCTCTACTAGGGTAGGAATAATTTGACAGTTGTTTGGAAGTTCGCGTCTTTATTTAACATACTCCCATGGTAACCGTAATCCACATAGCAATTGATTCTCTGTACGGGTCAAGATGAGTTCAAACTATTATTTGAATACCTACAACGGCCCAATATAGTTTGCACGTTGGAATTGTTACATTCCCATTATAACCTATTTGGACAATCGCTATTCAGAGTCTTGGCTCGCTTCGAAATTCAAACGTCCCCTCCTGATTTACTTCATCTTCGTAATATTTACCTGGAAGCTTATTAGATATGTTCTGTAGTGGTTGACGGGAGTAAGATGGTGGCACCATTGTAATAGAACATCTGCAACCTGGATAAAATATATGGGTGTGAACTGGGAGCGAGTTATGAGGCAAGCATTTAAAGGGAGGTGAGAGTTGCTCTTTGTGCTGCGTCACAGGAGGCCGTTGTTTGGTTGAGTGCGGGGGAGTGTCAGGGTCTTCCCTGTGACAAGGTTTAAAGGGTAAATCTTGCTCCGCCACCTGAGCTAATCCCATCTCATGATTGGCGGACGGAATTACTCCTTCAATTACTATTATTATTATTATTATTATTATTATTATTGTTATTATTATTATTATTATTATTATTATTATTATTATAATAATTGCTACAAAATCATTGTGATAGCCGAATAATCAAGGTGAGGACGTTGCAATTGACCACTTGCGAGTTTCGATCTATAAGGAAGTTGAACCCGTAAACATTGTGACGTTAACCACTCCGTTAGAACCTATTGTGTTGGGGAGGGTTATAATTTTGTAAAATGTTTTGTTGAAGAACTATGCCAGATATTTTACTGCCGCTGGGTGATGGGAAGTAGAGACATAGCATGGGTTCTAACCATCAGATTTGTTTTGAGCTTTGGGCCTCTGAGAAAAATCTTGGGGGGTGGGTGTGACGTTAACCACTCCGTTAGAACCGCATGGCTTGTCCTACAGTGACTCGCTAGAATCGCCAAGGCAGTGGATGTGTCTACAGTTGATGTATTATTGTGTGCTTTATTTCATATGAAAGCTTGTGTCATGGGCAGTCCAGAAAGGCTCTTTGTTTTTGCCCATGTCAAGGCTTTATATATTTATTGCAAAGTATATGTTTTATCATTAAGTAGTAATAATAGGATTTGAGAGAGAGAGAGAGAGAGAGAGAGTAGAAGAGAGTGAGAGGAGGCGCGCAGTGTTTTTTGCCATGCTTGATGACGTCACGGCTGGCTGGCATCTTGGGAATTGGTTGGAGGAGTTTTTTACCATGCTTGGTGACGTCATGTTTGGCTGGCTTCTTTGCCATTGGCTGAAGGAATTGTTAACGCTTTGTCTACGCGGTGCGAGCTAGTGCTAGTATATATACAGCTTTCTTGCCACTCTCTCCCTCAGATCTGGTTTCTAGAACGCATCCCTCTTATCCCTTTGATACCTGTCTCCCTTCCTGCACCTGAGAACCTTTTCCTCTGCCTATCTCTCTCATTTTCCATATCTTTCACCACCTTTTATTAATATTATGCCCCCTCTGGTTAACTCTGCATAATCAGCTTCATGCTGGCCAGTTGTATTGTGCGTTAAGGTCTTATAAAATTATAACCCATGTATGTTAGTTGTTAAGATAAGTTGATCACGAAGCATTGGTTGGCATTCATATTGTTCAGTACTGCTTCCTATAATTATTAGTGTTCTGCTGGATTAGATAATGCTAGACTAGGAGTCCGATACTATAAGGTATTGTTTCCGATGGGTGCTGGCTTTAGTTAAAAGCTGCACGACATACCTGAGAACTGGAGTTGATTGGGTAAATTCTAGTCTGTGTGCCATTGAGAGTAGAGCATGCACGAATGAGGGCTTTTTGCCTATACCATTCTGAACTGTTCTAAGCTCGTTGTTTGTCTTTGAGGTACGCCGAGAGAATGCTTAATACTTCGGTATTAAGGTTTCTCAAGAGAGCTACCCTTCCCTATAACGTAACATTTGACGCACAGGCTTGAGATTTGCACTAGGCTATGCGGCATGCCATGCGCACCAGTATCTCGTATCATTGACTCTAGCTAGACTTTATCAGTCACAGTAGACATTAAGTATATTAAACCAATTACTCTTTTTATGCATACCGGTTTATGATTACACAAGCATTTCGCAGCCTAGTTTGATGTATTGAGACATAAACGACTTAGGCTCTTTTTGTTGATAGGAATACTGCATTGTCGTGGCGATTATTATTATTGTTGTGGTTATTAGGATATTCTTGGCTCCGACTGCATTATATCTCCTGCCTTTTTGTGTGCTTAGCCTGCACGAGCATTGTTCCGCTGCCTGCCTTTTTGGGTTCCATTTCCGATTCGAGCATCTTGATAGCATCTAACATTTAAAGAAGATTCCTTGTTGGTGTTGACGGACTTTAGTGCACTTTCTTTCATGCAGGAGAGCCTGACATTTATTAATTAACCCGTCCAGCACCAGCGACACGTCTGGTGCGTCGGCGATGTATATAACGCACAGCCCCAGAGACGCGTCTGACGAGTCACCCTAATTGCTCCGACCGTAACCTCAGGTGTAGCCACTCGAGACGGCTCAGATTTGTATGGGAACTGTGTACGTATCCCACGCAACCGTGCCGATGGTTGAAAACTCTCAAAGTCCACGTGCGTGCGCGTGAGCGCGCAAAAACCTGGATTTGGGGGGAAATTGCCTTTAATTTTTTATTCTTGTTAAATCCGTTTTCGGGGGCTCTGTAGGACCATTTTTTGAGCTTTTTGATCGGTTTTTCGTGGTTTTTCCTTCATTCCTAACCCATTCGCTATTGTTTCTGGAATAAAAAAAAAAAAATTGAAAACCGGCCGGGTTCTGGGTGTAGATTTATTAATAATCAGCCGGGGCTCGACGGGTTAAAGTAACGTAAGCTGGAACTTCTCTTACCACCTTACTTTGCATACCATAACCACGCACCTTCGGTTATAGGTAGTAATAGGCTGTTTTCACATAACATTAAGCCTAGAGTAGACGCACATTTATTGAGAGTTTAATAACCTATTATTGCATATAGAACTCTGGAGAGTATTTGTGTTGTTTGTTCACTGGGAATATACATCAGAGGTTGGATCTAGCGCTTTCCGTTGTAGCATTGATGCCATTACTAGTCCAATGAATAAGAGCCCTGATATATTTAAACCTCAGTCGTAACAAATGGAGACCTTACCTAGGATTTGGTGAACCTACATTTATTAGCAGGGAACATTTGTTGTTTTGGGGAATATTTTCCGGGGATCAGCAAGAATAATTTTGTTTTGCAACATAGTATAGCCCTTGAGTATTTCCGAGAATTTTTGTGTGTATATTGAGGTATAAGAGTTTGGGGTGCTTCTTTTCTGAATATTGAGGTGGGAAATTTTTGTGAGCATCATGTCTTATACCGGATCAGAGGAGAATGGAGACACAGTACGTAATGTCGAAATTGAGGAACAGCAGTATGATGAAATGGTTAATCAGGTGAACTGTGAGGAGGATGCTAGGATATTTTTGCAATGGCCTGTTACTGCCGAGCGGTTTGAGGGTATGGATCGGTACGGTCTTCAATGCCTGGCCACAGCTATCGGTCATGCGGGTACTAGCAGCATGACCAGGGATAACTTGATAATGTGTGTACTGGGCAGGGTGACTGGTGAGCGAGATGGGTTGAGTGCTCAGAGCCCTTCGGCCATGCTTCCCCTACACTCGACTCCCAGCCATCCCAGTGGTTTGCCGACCCCGGGTACGCTTCCACAGTTGGGTGGTGACTGGCAGGGTGGGTTGCCCCTGGGGGGACCACCGGTAATTTCAAACATTGTAGCACCATCACCTCCTCAAGGGTTAACTCCAGAATTATTGTTTCAGCTCGAATTAGCTAAGATCGAAGAGAGAAAATGTCAGATTCAGCAGCAACAAAGGGCATGTGAGCTTCAGCTTCAGCATCACCAGCAAATAGAGCTAGCCAAAATCCAAGCTGAGTCGACTAGGTACTGTGCCGACAGGGACGTAGAGAAGTCGCGAGTAGAGACAACGGGACAGCGACTTGGGGCTGGTAACCGTGCTCATGATCAATCTCTCTCGCACTTGTTGAAACTGGTTCCGGTGTTTGATGAGAGTGGTGTAACATAATTTTTTGCACGCTTTGAGAAGAAGTGCCAGGAACACCAGTGGCCAGAGAATAAATGGGCAGCACTTGTATCCTCTAGATTAATAGGCAAGGGTCTTAAAGCCTACGATGCGTTACCTTTGGAGTCATGTATTGTGTATGAGGATCTCAAGGAGGCTGTCCTGAGGGCTTACGAACTGCAACCAGAAACGTACCGTTTGAAGTTCCGGGGTATAACCAAGGGAAGAGATAGCACCTTTTTGGAACACGCCCGGGACTTGTCCGATGCTATGGGGAACTGGCTCCGATCTGAGAAGGTAACAACATTTGATGGAATTAAGCAGTTAATGATGTTGGAGCAGTTCTTTAAGAGCATGGGCAGTGATCTAACTTTGAACTTAACACCTTATTAGCGGCCTAGGCGGTTTATTTATATGTACCGCCCAGCGGGGTGTTTTTAGCCAAAATAGGGCTGTTTACGTGATCATTTTCATGCCTAAATAAGACCCAGAACGTAAAACAAGTATCTATCCCTGAAAGGGCATAAACAGAGCTTTCGAATGACACCATAACGATCCTTTTATGATGGCTAGTTTTCTTGAAACAACCGTGCAACGCGAGTGCAAAAAGCATGTAATTAGGCACTTTCCCCATACAATTCCGTATATAGCGAGTGAGAGAGGGAGGGAGGAGGTGGGATTCGTGTCAGTAGGTTCGCCGCGGTGGTCTGGAGCAGTCATACGCTCGCTACTCTCCTGCCACCACTTGTCTCTCTCTCTCAGCAATATTACGTGCTGAAATTGCCACACGACCTATGTCGAGCGCCGCCACATAGTCCAGCTTTATTTAACTCGACTTATGTTGCGCGCCGACAGTTAAGGGTTAAAGGAGAAAAACCCAAGAACTCTAGTCGAAGCAGCAGAAATGGCTGATCGACGGCTGTCGTTGATTCGGGGTTGCGGGTCCTCACAGAAGTACGATGCAAGTGCTAGGGACCGTTATCCTCCCCCTCCCCGTAGCAATGACACATTTAAACCAAGGAGCAATGAAACTAAAACTGAATCCAAACCTAACACCACGCCGTATGAGAAAAGTCAGGGGCTTTTTACATCACAGTATAAGCCGAAACCGAAATTTATGTGTTTTAACACCTTATTAGCGGGCTAGCGGTCTATTTATATGTACCGCCCAGCGGGGTGTTTTTTGCCAAAATAGGGCTGTTTACGTGATCATTTTCATGCCTAAATAAGACCCAGAGCGTAAAACAAGTATCTATCCCTGAAAGGGCATAAACAGAGCTTTCCAATGACACCATAACGATCCTTTTATGACGGCTAGTTTTCTTGCAAGAACCGCACAACACGAGTGCAAAAAGCATGTAATTCGGTACTTTCCCCATACAATTCAGTATGTAGCGAGTGAGAGAGGGAGGGAGGAGGTGGGATTCGTGTCAGTAGGTTCGCCGCGGTGGTCTGGAGCAGTCATACGCTCGCTACTCACCTGCCACCACTTGTCTCTCTCTCTCAGCAACATTACGTGCTGAAATTGCCACACGACCTATGTCGCGCGCCGCCAGATAGTCCAGATTTATTATACTCGACTTATGTTGCGCGCCGACATATAGGGGTTAAGTGCCACCAGGAGGGTCATAAGGCAAATGAGTGCCCTAGTCGACCTCCTCCGGCAGCTGTGTCTTTTGCTCCGGGCATTGGAGTGTTCAAGAGGACATCGGAGTTTGTTAGAGGCAATTTTTCCGAGGTAAATACACTGCCAGTGCAGAAGGATCCGGAAGGCTTATTCCCTGTCCGTGATGCCTTTAGTGACCACAGGGGACTCGGTTGTGTGGAGTGGGGGGGTAGAAGACATGAGGTGAGAATTTTGCGTGACACTGGGGCATCGCAAACACTGTTGAGAAATTTCACTGGTAAAGCTGTAAATACGGCGCGGGTGGTTGTGGTTCAGGGAGTTAATGCAACAAGGTCATACCCGCTTGTAAGAATGAAGATGGAAGTTGATGGTGTGACTCGTAACCTGGATGTAGGAATTGTGGAGAAGTTACCTGTTGGGGGCGTCGACCTCCTTCTCGGCAACGACTTTGCAGGGCCTACTTCTTAGTCGTTGCCGAGAAGCCGGCCGACGTGAGTAGGGAGGAGCAGGAGTGGGTTGAGAAGTGTCAGGTGCAACCTATGGCGTGTGTTGTCACCAGATCTCTTGCATCCAGGGAGTCGCATTCTGGTCAACAGTCTTTAGACAAGCGGAGGAAAGGTACCGAGAAGGGATTGAAAGTTGATGCGGTTGAGAGTTTAGTATCAACGGACATTCTCGGGGACTCATTATTAGGACCGATTTTCGAGTCTGGAGAAGACCCATTAACTGTTACTAAGAAGGCAGAGGATGGGCTTAAAAAGACGAAGAGACAGCAACGATACACAGAGAGAGAGCAACGGGAGGCTAAATTCAATGTAGGAGGGGGGCATGAGTTGTTTCGCAAACACTTAGATAAGCTTGCTCCTTCGGACATTCGTAAATTGCAATTAGAAGACCGGGAGGTTCTTAAATGTGGTACCGGTGCTGTCGAGTTGGAGGAGGACAGTGATGCACAGTCGGGAGATGTAGCAACAAGGTATCCTGACGCGTACCCTATGAGAAATGGGTCAGCGAAGACGGTGGTCCGAAGCTTGCTAGTGTATTTTTCCCGGTATGGTTACCCGCAGGGGATTCAGTCAGACCAAGGATCCAACTTCACTTCTGACCTCTTTGTTCAAGCAGTGCCGCAGCATGGGATTGTTACGGTTGGGTCATCTGCGTATCATCCGGAGAGCCAGGGTGTGTTAGAGCGATGGCACTCAGCCTTAAAATCTGTGCTTCGTTGTTGTTGCTTTGAGGGTGGGAAAGGTTGGGATCTTGGCCTGCCATATGTTTTATTTGCTGCACGGGAGGTACCTGGGGAAAGCTTGGGATTCAGCCCTAATGAGCTCGTCTTTGGACACCGTGTCAGAGGGCCTCTCCATATGGTTAAAGAAATATGGGAGGGTGCAGATAAACCTTGTTCTATGCTCAAGTATGTCCCCGACAGTCGAGAACGGATGTTGCGCAGTCTGGAGTTGGCTGGCCGTAATTTGACTAGCTCTCAGGCCCTCATGAAGGACAGGTACGACCTCAAGGTTAAACTCAGGGAGTTTCACGTGGGTCAGGAGGTGTTGATTCTACCGCCCCTTGTAGGTCATCCCTTATCCGTGAAGTGCACTGGTCCTTATAGGGTGGTTGAGAGGCTATCGGACCTGGATTGCTTGGTGGCCGCTCCAGACAGATGTAAGCGCAATCAGTTATGTCACGTTAATCTCATGAAGGAGTATGTGAGGCACCCCCCCCGAGCCTCTCACTGTGCCTGTGATGACGTTTAGCAGTCAAGGTGGAGAAGGAGAACGGGACAGTCAAGCTCAGGTGGAGGATAACTGGAAGGATAAGAAAGTCAAATGGGCGCCTGAGTGTGAGAAGGCGTTTAGAGTAGTAAAACACCTGTTGTGCACTCACCCGATCCTCAGGGCCCCTGACTTTAGCCTACCTTTCCAACTAGCAATGGATGCTAGTGGTGTGGGGGCTGGTGCCGTCCTTATGAAAAAGAACGATGATGGGCTGGAACATCCTGTTAGTTTCTGCTCGGAGAAGTTCAATTCAGCCTAGGGAAGCTGCTCTGTTGTCGAGAGGGAGCTGCTGGCAGTTGTGCTTGCACTGAGGCATTTCGAGGTCTATGTTCCAGCCTATGGTCCAGTCGTTTTAGTTTACACAGATCATCACCCTCTCAAGTTCTTGGACCAGTTTCACAATCGGAATATGAGGCTGACCAGGTGGTAACTACGGTTATTGGTATATAACCTGGACATACGCCATATTGCCGGTTGTGACAACGTGGTTGCAGATTGTCTTTCAAAGGTATATGATCCTGGGTAGATTGACACACGGGTAGCCTCCTGCTTAAGTTTGAATAGTATTTTGCGCTTGGTGCTTGTTGGCTCGCGGTTGTAGCCCAGCGTATTGGGTCGTAAAGCAGGAGTTGAGCGTTTGGTATAGAAGAAAAAACTAGGCTTGCCCATATAGTGCAGCCGAAATAAAAAAAAAAAACATAAAAATAAAAAAAAAAACTCTTTCTTTGATAGTTGAATTTTTTCAGTATGTTATAGCAGTAATTCTGAGTTGCACTTCTCTCAGAATGCTGGGCTAGAGAAGCCCGCTCTTGAGGAGCATAACTACATAATTATGATTTAACCTATTGTGTTGGGGAGGGTTATAATTTTGTAAAATGTTTTGTTGAAGAACTATGCCAGATATTTTACTGCCGCTGGGTGATGGGAAGTAGAGATATAGCATGGGTTCTAACCATCAGATTTGTTTTGAGCTTTGGGCCTCTGAGAAAAATCTTGGGGGGGGGGGTGACGTTAACCACTCCGTTAGAACCGCATGGCTTGTCCTACAGTGACTCGCTAGAATCGCCAGGGCAGTGGATGTGGCTACAGTTGATGTATTGTTGTGTGCTTTATTTCATATGAAAGCTCGTGTCATAGGCAGTCCAGAAAAGCTCTTTGTTTTCGCCCATGTCAAGGCTTTATATATTTAATTGCAAAGTATATGTTTTATCATTAAGTAGTAATGATAGGATTTGAGAGAGAGAGAGAGAGAGAGAGAGAGAGAGAGAGAGAGTATAACAGAGTGAGAGGAGGCGCGCAGTGTTTTTTGCCATGCTTGATGACGTCACGGCTGGCTGGCCTCTTGGGTATTGGTTGGAGGAGTTTTTTACCATGCTTGGTGACGTCATGTTTGGCTGCCTTCTTTGCCATTGGCTGAAGGAATTGTTACCGCTTTGTCTACGCGGTGCGAGCTAGTGCTAGTATATATACAGCTTTCTTGCCACTCTCTCCCTCAGATCTGGTTTCTAGAACGCATCCCTCTTATCCCTTTGATACCTGTCCTCCTCTCTGCACCTGAGAACCTTTTCCTCTGCCTATCTCTCTCATTTTCCATATCTTGCACCACCTTTTATTAATATTATACCCCCTCTGGTTAACTCTGCATAATCAGCTTCATGCTGGCCAGTTGTATTGTGCGTTAAGGTCTTATAAAATTATAACCCATGTATGTTAGTTGTTAAGATAAGTTGATCACGAAGCATTGGTTGGCATTCATATTGTTCAGTACTGCTTCCTATAATTATTAGTGTTCTGCTGGATTAGATAATGCTAGACTAGGAGTCTGATACTATAAGGTATTGTTTCCGATGGGTGCTGGCTTTAGTTAAAAGCTGCACGACATACCTGAGAACTGGAGTTGATTGGGTAAATTCTAGTCTGTGTGCCATTGAGAGTAGAGCATGCACGAATGAGGGCTTTTTGCCTATACCATTCTGCACTGTTCTAAGCTTGTTGTTTGTCTTTGAGGTACGCCAGGAGAACGCTTAATACTTCGGTATTAAGGTTTCTCAAGAGAGCTACCCTTCCCTATAATGTAATATTTGACACACAGGCTTGAGATTTGCACTAGGCTATGCGGCATGCCATGCGCACCAGTATCTCGTATCATTGACTCTAGCTAGACTTTATCAGTCACAGTAGACATTAAGTATATTAAACCAATTACTCTTTTTATGCATACCCGTTTATGATTACACAAGCATTTCTCAGCCTAGTTTGATGTATTGAGACAAACGACTTAGGCTCTTTTTGTTGATAGGAATACTGCATTGTCGTGGCAATTATTATTATTGTTGTGGTGTTTAGGATATTCTTGGCTCCGACTGCATTATATCTCCTGCCTTTTTGTGTGCTTAGCCTGCACGAGCATTGTTCCGCTGCCTGCCTTTTTGGGTTCCATTTCCGATTCGAGCATCTTGATAGCATCTAACATTTAAAGAAGATTCCTTGTTGGTGTTGACGGACTTTAGTGCACTTTCTTTCATGCAGGAGTGCCTGACATTTATTGATTAAAGTAATGTAAGCTGGAACTTCTCTTACCACCTTACTGTGCATACCATAACCACGCACCTTCGGTTATAGGTAGTAATAGGCTGTTTTCACATAACATTAAGCCTAGAGTAGACGTACATTTATTGAGAGTTTAATAACCTATTATTGCATATAGAACTCTGGAGAGTATTTGTGTTCTTTGTTCACTGGGAATATACATCAGAGGTTGGATCTAGCGCTTTCCGTTTTAGCATTTATGCCATTACTAGTCCAATGAATAAGAGCCCTGATATATTTAAACCTCAGTCGTAACAACATCTATATTAAACAGTAATTCAAGAACATTGTAGGTTTCTGATGAATAAAAAGTATGTAGAATTTGATTATATATATTTATGAATGTACTAAACCCTTATTTTAGCTGGTAATTCTACTATATATCGATGTCTAAGGCTCCAACTTCCTTATAGCCTGAAACTCACAGGTGGTCAATTTATCGCCAACTGATTATAAACCGACTAAAATTGTGGGGAGATGGATCGTTTTTATGGTCCCCTTCTCCCTCATGTTTAGGTCTACAAGCTTTCCGATTTTAAGACGTTCGGCCCATTAGTTTTGCGATTTTAAGACCATCAACCCATTTCCTTGTCAATATTAAGACTTTTCGTGTCACTTAAGTGTCGATATTTTCCTGGCGAGCGTAAGCGAGCCTATAATTTAAGAGAAACCGGCCTTCAGCCGGGATATTTTTCTTTTGAAAAATGTACAAATTTATCTTGAAGGAGGGTCTTGAAGGGTGTTTATTTTTAGCTTGATGGAGGTCTAGGGAGGAAATTAAAACATAATAAACAGTTCCATAAATGAGCCAATAAATCCGCGGAACCCTCCTTAGCCTCTGTGGAGGCTCATAAACCATAGACGATAACATTAATCTGCTCTATATTATTTATATCCTTCATCTTACGACCCTTAATGACTACCTTACCACAGAGTTATGTTTATAGACCCCCTTCTCCCTCATGTTTAGCCTCACTAGTTATGAGACCTTATAAGACCTTTGACCCATTAGATTAGCCATTATATTAGATTAGCTGCATATAATCGTCTAAATATAGCTAGAATATAAACGGGGAGGGGAGGAGAAGGGTATTAGATTAGCAATTTTAAGACCTTTCGTACTCTTTAGGTGTCTATTTTGTTCCTGGCGAGTGATAGCGAGCCTGTAATTTAGGAAGAACCGAAGGCCGGGACATTCTTCTATCGAAAAATGTACAAATATATCTCAATGAGGGTCCTTGGGGATTAAATTATATATTTATCTAAATATTGATTTATTATTTTTTAATTTTGTATGTTTTTGTTTGTTAAGCTTGATGGAGGTCTGGGGAGGAAACTAAAGAAAATTAATAACTAAATCAATAGATGCAACATACAAAATATTCTCCCCCCCCCCCCCCCCCAACTAATCAATAATCTGTATATTTGTAATTGTATTGAAACATGTAGGCAAGAAATTAACTCTTTCAATATGCGAGGCCTTGCCTGAACTTATTAATATCGTCTGATGATAGACAAAATAAAACATCAAGATATACTTTACAGAAGGAGATACTTGAGGTAGTTTTACCCCTCTTGACTATCAGAAGTCTTACCTATTTTGAACTAGATAGCCTGAAATTAGCAATCATAAAATAAGAATAATGTCATTCACACTGGAATGGTACACTTCGTAATCCAGATGAAGAATATGATATACCGTAGCCGTATGTAAGAAGTATTTTTCAGCCATAAAATATCGGCATTCTCTGTCGCGATTAACATGCACCAAATTACATCATCTACACCCATCACTTCCGTTCCTGCACTGTCGCCCCTCTCAGCTGACGAGGGTCCCCAACTTACTACAACGATTGGCCAGTGCGGACGCAGGCCTCTACAAAAACGGGGAGTGATGTCGGGAACAGAGTTAGTCGACATGAATGAATCTTCTAGTGAATAAAGAATGTAAATAAAGGCTAGAATAAGATATATACCCACTAACGAATAAGGAATTAAGAGAGAACACTGATAATGGTACAGAAGATAAGGATCCGAGAGTCTCATTATCTATATCAGCCAATGTATACAATAGCCAGAACCAACCTGTGTATATCTGTGAGTAATCATTGATCAGCTCTTGTTTACATAATGGATTTATGATTTATAGTATATATTAGAAGTTAATATATGTATCAATAGATTAAGTGATAGACTAATAACTCAGTTTTAAAGTGTAATTCAGGTATCTACTGTGGAAGTAGATCAAGTAGCACTATATGTTAAATAAACACTACCATGTTGGTAAATACTGGAAATCTAATCCAAGATTACAAGTCCTAAGAGATTACTTCTGAGTCCAGAGTTTAATTACATAGAGTTATGTATATAATTTAAACACGTGAGTGTAAACGTGGAAGCCTATTCACACGTGAGTGTGGACGTGGACATATTCACTTGAGCCCTATATAAGCTCAAGATTAAAACTCAAACAGTTAGTACCAGTACCAGCCAGTAGACACCAACAACTTCAGTCTTACGAAGTCATCATGGACTGCAAAAGAGAGAGTCCCAGAAAGACACCACATTTAATCCTAGTGAGTACAACTTAAATAATAAATATTAGAAGTGCTAGTTGTGGTTGGAACTTCTAGGAAACATTTATTAGTTATCATACAAACTACATTAAATTAAACCAAGTATATAACATCATTCAATACGTGTTATAACAATCCAAGTTGTCTTAGTAAATTATTCAGTCATTTACAACTCTGTGAAACTCTGTGAAACTATTATCTGAAGTGTAATAATATATAAACTATATATATATTGTATAAATAAAAAGCTATACAAAAAAAGTGCAAATAAAACAAAATCATAACTTTGTTTTTATAACCGAAATATATTCTTATAAATATATAACGATACTCCAACTATAGTAAAACTATCATCATTCTTATATATCGATAAATATAGCAATTATAACGAGAGCTAGAGTAAACAAAGAGACTTAAAGATACGATAGATATGAGTATCTATCTACATCGTGTGGAGTATGGTTATCAGCCTATAACTATAACATAGTAAGAGATCCTTCATAATCACAGGAGCATAAAACAAATGTATTTCTATTGTTAGTCCCTTATAGCCTCTTGGATATTGATAATAAAGTAATTAGCATTGAAGCTACCACTGAGACTTACATAATACAGTAATAAATAGATAAGGGTTAATACGAAATACGATAGTTTGCCTTCAGGAGTGTAGGAAGATACTCCTGAAGCAGCTTGTGATCCCCTTTGCAGAGGGTCACTGCAGTTGTGACAACAACCTGGACCAAATCCGGTGTTGTGCAACTGACTGCTGCTGTGGCGTGGGGGTAGTACTTCCTCTTGCCTCTTCTACCATGTCTTGAACCCTTCAGGATCTCTCCATCAGGGCCCATGACATTGATGGCTTCATCTCCTCTCCTTTTCCTCTTGATGTTGAATGATACCCTCTCATTGGTGGCAACAGAGGGCACAGGATGGAGAGGATTAGGTTTAGAGATGCCTGTGGACTGAACAAAAATGTCCCCTCCACTGTCGGTGATGAGACAAAACCCCTTCTTAACGTTGAACCGTTTGACATAGCCAGTGAGGTTGGTGGTGACACTATAATTCACAGCAGGCATAGTGGTTGGCTTTTGGCTGCTGGCTGTGACTCCTGTTGCCCCACCCACCTCCCTTTATACCCCTCCCTCACGGCCCAGAATCCTGTGATTGGCCGAGCCGCTCGCCCGGGAGGAGCTTCCCTAGCCCGCTCGCTTTGAAGTTCCCATTTCCCTTCCTGCTCTATTCCATCTTTGTAATATTCTCCTGGAAGCTTGTTGGAGATGTTCTGTAGTGGTTGACGGGAGTGAGACGGTGGCACCATTGTAATAGGACATATGCGACCAGGATAGAATATACGTGTGCGAACTGGGAGTGAGTTAGGCGGCGAGCGGTTAAAGGGAGATACTGCTGGCTCAAGTTGCTGCGTCATAGGAGGCGTCAAGGGCACAAGCTTGGCAGGCTTCTGTGGTCTTTTTGGCTGTGATGTAGGGGCGTGGTGTCCAGTACACATCTTGGAAGGTGACTATTAGTTTCTTTTGGCCGAGGTGGATGCAGTTGTTTGAGTGTAGAGAGGTCATGATGAGGGTGGCATCTTCGGGACTAAGGACCATTTTCCCTTTAGTGGTGAAGAGTGAATCTCCTCTCCTGGCCAGGCTGTTGAAAACCCTAGTTAACATCCACGGGGATCTTTCGTTTGTCTGGTATGCCCATATTAGTGGTTTGGCCAGGGGTCTTGATGTTGTTGAATGTTGATAGGTGTAGTGGTACTGGGTAATCTGGATAGGGCGCCGGCGTTGGTGTGGAGTTTGCCGGGCCTTTAAGCTATTTCAAAATCGAACTCTTCAAGGGATTCTCGCCAGCGTACTGTGGTTGTTGCTGTTCCCCAGCTGTCTGGCCGAACAGCCCCAAGGTCCCAAGCAAGGCCAAGGCCACAAATGAGCGCCCCCACAAAACCCTCCCTGCTTACCACTAATAAAGCCCGGGTGACTGAAGCCACTCCAAGGCAGGGAGCTGAGGAGGGTGCGGAAACGCCCGGGAAACCAAAACCCCACCCAAGGCCCTGTGCCCCTCAGCAATTATGAAGGAAAAGTTGAGGGGCAAAGAGAAAATGTGACGCTTTGGCTCCCAATCTGCCAACCTCTAGGTTGGCAGTAGGGAGGTCAATCCACGGAAAAGACGCCGTCACTTGAGATCTAGAAAATATATAAGTAATAGGAACAGTCAGAGTAAACTATGGGTATGGCAGAGATCACTGGGCTCTCTCTCTGATAGACCAACCCATCACCACAGACAACCGGCATTGATTTACTCGGTGCTGCTACCAACGTCGTACAGTGTTGCCAATGGCTTGCTTTTTTTCACATCGCATAGCATAAATTTCACGCTGATCAAGTTGCTTGCTTTTTGTCATCGAATGTCTGAAGGCTTGCCTTGGCTTAGGAATGCAATTTGAGTGGTTGTACACTATAGGAAAAACCTCCATACTACTTGATTCGCGGTTCTGAGCGTCAAGGGGTTAATTACTAAATAGAATAAATAGATAATGAAGTGAAGGTTACATTGATTTATGAAAGACATTTATGGAGGAGTACTAAGAAATTGCTGTCGATAGGATTATGAATAGATGTATGAGCCAGCTTTTCCATACTGTACAGTTGTGACCATGAATACCTGACCACATCATTATGATAGAAGTAAGACAGTGAGCAATGACTAATGAAACTGAGATGATGGGGTCTGGCCATGAAATGCCAAATATATCTAACCACCAGCTCCCGTCGACCCACAACACCTCAGACCAGATCTGCCGCATATCTTCCATAAAAAGCCAGGAACCACAACCCGGGCCCTCCTGGACCCAGGACCACCATTAACATCAAGTCAGAGAACGGAATTCAATCAAGCCAGAAAACGCGCCCCCAGTGACTACATTCATAGCAAATAATGAGCGTGGGAAGACCATACACGACCATGACACACACAAGTGTATGCTAATTCCCCATAAAAAACCTCAATGCCCCCCAGTAGAATACCAAAACAATTATGAAGAGAACAATAGCTTCGCTACCAAACAAGCTCTTTTAGATATAACTTACCCCTTCAATGACAAATATGAAAAATGACCCAACTTTCACCAAACCCCTAAAAGTAACATCTCACTCCTAAATAACCACCAAGGCAAACCTAGGGCAAATAAGAAGATCATAACTCCCCAAGCATCATCCTCGAACAAAACACAACATCAAACAAATATTAGTGCAACCCTTTCCATCCCTAAACTCAAAATCAGGGTATCACACGTACCCCGATTGCCCCGAGATCAAAGCCCTCTTGGGCCGACCAAAAAGGAGTTACTACCTGCACTGAACAAAGTTAAAGCAAGCATACAGCCTACTGACTTACCTCCATTTTTGGATTGTGAGCCGGGATCCCTAATAGTCCATGAGCCAAGACCCGAATTTTGGGATATCGGTACCACCCGGGGTGACTAATTCTCTTAGGTGTTTTTAGCTTGCTACATGTCTCTAGTTTATGTTTTGATATGATAGCCCTTGCACATTGGTAGCTTAATGGTCGTTATCACTTCTTGAATAGACATACCCTACCGAAAATTCCGAAATTTTTTAAAATGTCAAATTTGGGGACAGGAATGCCTAAATGTCAACAAAATGCATATAGTAATTGTCACATTTAATACAAGTCCTGTAAATACACACTAAGCATGCCATGGGCTTGTACATACTATTATGGCAAATTACTACTCCTAAATATCATCTACATCAGACTCGGAATCTGACTGTTGTGCCACCGGCTCTTCTTCAATAGCCGTGTTCTGACATGTTTGTAACCTGCACATGTCCGTGCATTTTAGACCATTGCTGAGGCAAGTACACTTAGGGAGTTCGCATGACCGCACACACTTGCAAGACAGTAGCTGCATAACAGCATCTGGTGCTGGTGAGCCTCGCATCCAGTTGACGGCAAGCTTACCGTCCTCATCTGTCATCCAACCGCAGTCTGTTGGGTTCGCAACAAATGGCTGGCTCTGAAGACTTCTCCTCCAGATCGCAGCCTGGTAGTTTGCACGCAGTGCATGCATGAAGAGGCAGTCCTCACAAGGAGGGAGTTGACTTGACTCTACCTCTCCACGTCTTGCACAGAACAGCTCATACCGAAGCTTGTTTACCTTAGTTGTGTGGGTAGATGGTAGGTACATGTGGCAGGTGATTTCCTGTAGCTTCTCAAAGAGTTCAGGAGACACTTCCCATGAGCGTCCAAGTTCGTGAAAAGCATCCTGGTATGTCTTGTCCATCTTCACCTGCTTGAGTGTCGTCATCTTCCCTCGGCCAGCGAATGCACTGACGGTATCACAGCCTGTAAAGGCATGCATACCAATCAATGAATCACACACGCTGCCTCCCAGTGTGCGGCTCAGTGTGGTGATATCCAGGAATCTTGTCCGGTTCTTCGTCCCGCACTTCTGGAACAGATGGGATGGGATCTTGTGGCACATGCCAAGACACAACACCATGACGTCTGTATCTTCTGCAGTGATGATGACAGACTTGTTCCCAGATTCTGCTGCATGAAGTGCATGGAGAAGAAGGCGTGTGTCTGCTTCTTCTTGAGTTGACTTAAGCTCAGGAGCCTCTTCCCACTGCTCTTTGGTGATCTTGAAGCAGCGCTGCTCACATGTGACATACAGCTCCTTGTCCTTGAGCTTCTCCCTGTGCTGTGGTGCCTTCCATTCTTCTACCAAGAACTTGATAAGACTTGCCTTGTTGGAGGAACTACCGAGTAACTTTCTCCACTGCTGGATGTTGTGCCCAGGTTGAATGTTCTTGAAATGAATTCCTGTGCCTGCACTTCTTTTGGCTCGTTCTGCATCCTTGATGGATGTCTCCTTGTAGATATCAAACACAACATCAATGCGCCTGCTCTTAGCACCTTCATGAACAGCGTGACTCAGTGCTGTACCTGCAAGCTGTGAAAAAGTTTTGTCGTTTCCCTTCAGTTTGTGGACCAGGCTCATCCCATCAATTATGGTAGCAGAGGGCTCGGGTATCACTTCTGCAGGAGAAACATTCCTCTCTAACTCCTTTGCTAGGGCAGCCTTGTTGGTCTTGCGGAGAGACCCATCACCGCTGGCAAGTGCCCAAGGCAAAGGCCCAAGGGGATGAGCCAAGACATCACTCATTTTGAGCTTTCTGTTCTCGGCAACAAGGATCATCTGGCCAAATAGGTTCCTGTCAGCCTTTAAGATAGCCTCCTTGGCATGGTCTTGTGAGCGTGGCTTCATTCTGATGTTAGTGAACGTTCTCAGTTTCGTCTTCGTCATCGTGTCATGAAACTGTATTGTTGGCGTATCGATCTCCAGGCGCTCTTCCTTGAAGGCTTGATATGCATCCTCTCCTATTCTGTAGGCCCCTAGAAGGTCTTTGACAACTTCTGGTGGTGCCATAGTCGCAGTTGACAAACTGACAAGATCTTCTTGCTCTGCGTTGAAGGGGTTCAACCAGCTGGTCTCCATCAGTTGAACTAAAGATTGGACATCGGCCTCATCTCTTCTAATCCTGGCCATCTGTAGGTCTGGGTGGCTGAAGTCAGTATACTTTTGGCCTACTACCATAGTCCTGAGCTGCCTTAAGTACCTGCTGCGATACTCCGATGTCAGGTAGTACCTGGCGACAGCTCCGCCTTTCAGGCTGAAGCCTTTTGTGCCCCCTGGTGTCTGGGTGTCTTTGTTGATCGTCTCTTCGATTGTCTGGTCCACAGGGATCCGTCCAAAGGGATTCTTGCTACCGATCTGGACCGAAAAGCCACCTTGCATGAAGTGTTCATGGACCTCTGGGTGTTCAATGGGCAGTCGAGACATCAAGGCATAGTAGTAGGTTAGGAACCGGGCATAGTTCACTTTGTCATAGGCAAAACACCACGGTATCATCTGTCGGATTGCTCCTAGGTGGAGCATCCAGTTGCCTTCTCTGGAGGCTCAAATTAAGTCCAGCATGATCTCAACCATGTCCAGGTATGACATCCAGAATGCTGAGAGGTTGTGTTCATCTCTGAGGGTCTCAAGATAAACTTGGAAAAGCTTCATGATATGTGTGCATGATTCACTCTCCATCAGCTCTTGAAAGAGTCCCTGAGACACATTGCTGTGAAAGCTGTTGATGTCCTTCAGTGTTTCATCTAGATGGTGTATGTCCCTTGAATGGTTTTCTTCTAGCCATGAAAGGAAGCCTTTCCATGCAAGCCTCATCAGTGCTTCATACACGAGCTTGTGTAGTCTCACTGCTCTGTTGTACCTCTTGCCGTTCATCACTCCTGACACTGATCCTTCTGCGATGATACCTGATTCCACACACAGATCTCTAAGACCTGCATCTTGAAACCTCTTTCCTATGGTGGAGATGAGATTACAGATTGTGTGGAAGACGCCCATCCTGATGATAATGTTCTTGAACTTCTCTTGTTTCCAGATAACTTCGGCAGCTTTGGCATAGAGTGCTTGATCAAACACGCACACAATCTTGTTAAGCTGTAAGGACTGCATGATAGCATGCGTTTCTTCCAAGATTTCATTAACGGTGGACATTTCTGTTGCGGGAGCATTGATAGTGGGCAGGTAGCTTACAGTGTCCTGAACCATTGCAATGTCTCTGCGCATTTTGATGTTGAACCCAGTCCAACTGCTGATGGACTGGTCCTCATGGTCTGACATTCGAGTAAGAAGCCAGATATGGTTCTTTGTCTTTGAATCCTGGACTTCCTTGGTAGTGTCGACATACGCAGTCTCAATCCTAGGTGGCCCTGCCCGCCGCCCAACATTGTATATTGGCAGCATTGATGATGTCTGAGTGATGCTTCTTATCTTGGACTTGGTAATCTCTGGCAGGACTTTCTCTGGCACAGAGCCTGCAACCTTGGACTGGACAGCAATGCCATTGACTCTATGAGAAGTACCTGCTCCACTTAGGGTCTCTTCAAGTCGGTCAATGTTATCCCAGGCCAGGGTTGTGAACACACCAGGGTAGATGTTTGCTGGCAGTGGAATGTCATCCTTTGAGCATTCCAGCTTCTGGATACAAAGGGCTGTATCGATCTCCTCAAACATTGAGTAAGACACACAGTGACCAAGACGATTCAGAGTTCGGATCAGTTCTGTGTTTCCTGTCAAAGACTTTACAGCATTGGTCAGCAGTACGTGCTTGGGTGGTTTTGTCTTGCCACTGGTAACAGCAAAGACCAAGTCACTGCCAAAGGAAGTGGCAAGACGTTGAGCTCTTTCAGAGGGAGTTTCACACTCACACTCTCCTGTCAGCAGGGTGTGCAGGAATTGAGTGACTGCTGCAGGAATGACATTCTGATCTGTATCGGGAGGCCATGGCTGACTCACATCTTGTTTATTGATCTCATTCCTCAGCTGCATTCCTGCTTTGGTTAAGACATCTTCAGAGTTAGCTGCTCTTGCTTCTTGCAGGTCTTTTGCCATTTTGTGTGCTTGCCGGGCAAGGTCGTCCATTGAGAGGCTGCGTGGATAGATTAGAAGCTTTCCTTTCTCATCTGGGACAAAGCGTAGTGATTCTCCAAACTCGGTTTCAATCTTTCGGCGAACATGTTTCTTTGTCACTGGTTTCAGTTGGATAATACCACGGGACATCATGGATCTCTCAAGCCTAGATGTGAGGTTTGTCATAGGCAGTACCTCTGGGTTGGGGAATAATTTGGTCCTTATATACAAGCAGAGTTCCTCGAGGGCTTCTGTCTCAACCTCTTCGTAGCGTGCTTCCTCGCTTTCTTCCTGATTTTCACCTGCACCCGACCTGGCGGCCGCTGGGAAATCATCTTTTGTGAAGAGTTTGTAGCACGACTTGTGGTAGTGACCCTCTGCAGCAACAAGGTCTCTGCTAACTAAACCAAGGATTCTCTGGTTGAGTTTCCTTATTGCTGCTCTGCGAATCTTCTCATCTGCTCGTAGCTCAACACACTGTATGAGTGGCTCCCTTGTCTTTGTTGTTTTTATGTACTTGCTTGACTTCTCGCAGAAGATACATCCTTTGGCATACACCCTGCTAGTACTAGGGGCATCCCTTGATGCCCTCCTCCTGGGGTCGACGCTTGCTGATTCTATCTTGACACCCTTGGCAAGGATAGAATCCAGTGACTTCTTCATTGTAAAGAGACTACGACATTTACGGTGATAATGTATGTGTGGTATTCCTCCTTCTTCAAGGCCCTTGGCTGCTTCCAGGACTGGATCATGCTGCCTGATTTCTGCAGCCCTGAGCAATGTGTTCCAGGAGTCCAAATCCTGTGGTGACACCAGAGCATCGCTGTCATCATCAGAGCAGTGGATGATACAGTCGATCCGTGCTCTCTTCCTCGCAGATGGTTCCATCCTGCCGTCAAACAGTCGACACACACCTGCAAAAAATATCACCATTAAACCATGAACAAACAAACACATTACATGGAAACCACTCTACATATGTTTGCTCCTTCCAATAATAAATTATCCCCAAAATATAACCAAAAATCCCCAAATATGAAATAAACCCCTAAATATGGAGAAACTTGAAATACACATCGGAATAATTCTTGTAGAGAATCAAATAAGCTACAAGAGCTGTTAGAATATATTTTTCAATGTTCCCCATATTTAAGGATTTATTCTAGATTTAGAGGAAAATACCCAAAATATAGAGTATATTCCGAAATATGAGGAAATTTGAAAAATACCTAGGAACAACTCTGGTAGAGAATATAATTCTACATAGGTGTTCAAAGTTTCGCGATGATTGTGTGATGGATTTTAAAGAAAATGAGGAAAACGCCGAGCGTCACGCTAAAAATCTTTATTTTTGGGTAGCGCCCCTATTGCATCAAAAAAATTAGACTAAGCTACCAGTGCGAGAAGGCTATCATATCTTAATGTACTTACAGTCACTCTATAAACATTTTAGTACCATTCGTGTTTAGTCACCCCAGGTGGTACCGATATCTGGCCTGGCTCATGGACTATAATCTAGAAAGGGATCAGTCAGGTGAAACCTCTAATATAGATCTTTCTGTGTTATTGCCAAGTTGTAAACATCCGATCATTCGGGGACTTAAAAATACACAGATGGGAGATTTGACAATTCAGGTGAATCCGATAACCTGGAAGCTAATCTAGATGCTAGATTAGTCTCCTTGTATCAAACCTATGCTTGCAATAAATTTAAAGTTAAATCATCAACAATCCAGTTCAGTGCAGACAGTACCCGAGAGGCGTCGAGTGGAGAGAAAGAAGGACCAAGAAAAAGCAAGGCGCCTAAAGTTGTTTGAACCGGATCCTAGAGAGTGTGTGTGAAACCTCAGGGTCCCTGTGACCAACCGTTGGACAACTTCTACCAGTACCACGTGCTCGCCAAATGCTCTACCAGTACCTTTCCTCTACCTAAAACCATTAAGTGTTCTTTTGTTTCGTAATGGTAACAATGATTGCAATTAGGGTTTAACTTAGGTATGTTGAGGTTCATAATTATGTTAACGTAATCATTGAAGATTGTCTATTCTTCCCTATTTACTTACTATCCATGACTGTTTTAAGAACATTTACACATCTTTCGTGGAATAAATGTTTATATACTTCCTCGAATATAGTCTCCTATTTTCTTTATGTGGAAATATATATATGTTCGTTCGGGAATAAATACATGCACCATTCACATAAAACTCAGTGAACGCTTATTCATATCTAGTTTTTATGCTATTATTATCATCTGGGTGCAACACTATCATAGATAATTTATTCACAGAGTATTTCATCTCAGTCACATATAATATATAGGCTATGACTAATATCATTATCACACTGTATGAAGTGTTTATTATATGCGAACCTTTGAGTTATTTTAACTCTATGTTTATTCAAGTTGTATTAACTTATTGTTCGCTCTGAATCTCAGTCACGCATACATGACTATTATCTAAATCTTATATATTCATGAATTTATCTTAATAATTGTTACCCTCCGAGTTATTAGAGTATTATCTCTAGTTCAAGTTGTCATGACTTATTGTTCGCTTAGAATTCAAGTAGTGTCTAATGCCACTTTCCCACTGATGCGACTTCTCACGATTTTCATCGCCGACACCAATAAATTGGCACATTCGTGACATGTCGCAACAAAATCTGAAACCCTCGCATGATAATCGTTTGACTGGCAAGGCCTCGCAAGGGCCCTCGCAAATTTTCGGATTGTTCAAAATTTTGGACGAGGACTCACGAGGGTTCATAGCCCTCGCAAGCATCGTCGAACATCGCAGAGGGATCTGCAAGGCCCTCGGAGGTCATCGGCGACATCGGCGAGACACTTCGCACAAAAAATAACTTTGCATCGCTGCACGGCGGTCGCCGATGCTCTCAGATGTTCTGAGAACATCGACGATGCACAAGAGTCATCGGCGATTTCCTCGTCGATTCGTCGTCGACGTGCGCACAAGTACTCGCCGAGAGTATACCCGCCAGGGGTATGCTCCGCACGAGGCATGCGAAGGGCCTTGCGACGTTGCGGAATGCTCGACACACCTGCCGAGGCCAAAGAGCACCTTCGGCGAGGTGGGTAAACAAAACATTATTAGGCCTATAGTGAACCTGTCAACCCTTTTTTCTATGCACCTCTCGTGGGGGGTTCACCTGTTTTTTGTTTTCTTTCTCTCCTTTTCTCTCTTTCTCTGGTTTGTATCCATTCAGCCCCATTCAGCCAACTGTTTTAAGACGTTTATCCCCATCCAAGAATCGATTTCTTCCTGGCAAGCGATAGCGAACCAGCATTATATGGAGAAATCCGGCTTCGCCGGAGACATTGTTCTATCGAAAAATGTACAAATTTAGCTTGCTCTCAAAACAAAAATATATATATGTTGGCTCGCTACCGCTCATCAGGAAAATATTGAAACCTGGATGGGGGTAAACGTCTTAAAACAGTAGGCTGAACTGGGCTGCACGGATACAAGGCAAAGAGAGAGGGAGATACCTAGAAAACAAGCAAAACACGAGGAGAGAGGGAGAGAAGCAGAAAAAAAGGCGAGGTGGGCTCAATTTTTAAGCCGTAACGCAAACACTGAGCCCACCTCGCTATTTTTTGTTTTCTCTTTCTCTCCCTCTCTCCTCGTTTTTTTTGTTTTCTATTTCTCTCCCTCTCTCTTTCCCTTGTATCCGTTCGGCCCCGTTCAGCCTACTGTTTTAAGACGTTCAACCCCATCCAGGTTTCAATATTTTCCTGGTGAGGGGTAGCGAGCCAACATATATATTTTTTGTTTTGAGAGCAAGCTAAATTTGTACATTATTTGATAGAAAAATGTCTCCGGCCAAGCATTGCCAATCTCCGAATTAAGGGTAGATGGGTCGTTTTTCTGGTCCCCTTTCTTCCTCATGGTTAACCCCATTAGTTTTCATATTTTATGACGTTCGGCCCATTAGTTTGGCGATTTTAAGATAAATTTGTACATTTTCGACGAGTTGGATTGGGTATGAGGGGGGATCTGCTTGGTGTGGGCCAATCGGCGCTCTGCAGACCCGTAATCTTGTGTCGATCTCTGACCGTTTTGGTGAGGTCAGTCCTCAAGGCATTAGTGAGTTGGGTCTATAATTAGGCCTTGTAATTGGGGTTGGGTGTGACAGGGATCTGCCTTGTGTGGGCCGATCGGCTTTCTGCAGTCTCCCATTTTCTTATGTTCTTATGTTTGTGCCATGAAATGTATGCAAAAAGTTTTCGGATAATCTCGCCGAGTTATTCGCCGAACCATCGCTTAATTCGCCGAAGACGTCGCAGAACATACGCCGAGGATTCGTTCATCCTTTGCATTATTTCGCAATATTTTATTCAAATGTGACAGTTCTCGCAGAGTTCATCGGTGAACCATGGCTCAATTTGCCGATGACATCGCATAATGTCGCCGATTACGTCTTACTCATCGGCGACATCATCGCCGAGTGTAAACTTGTCAACGGTTTTTAACGGTCAAAATCGTTGACGTCGCACAAATTCGTTGCGAATTGACAAGACTACGTCCTCGGCGACGAAAAATCGTATGAAATCGTATCAGTGGGAAAGGGGTAAATTTAAATACCTTCAATACCGCGTGTATGCTATCGCAGTAACTATTATTTACCTTGCGGGTAGCCAGATTTAGAGCTTCCGTTTTCTTTGCTTCAAGGCACTACTTATTGTGATTGAGACTTTACCTCTCTGTGTATTATTATTCATATTTTCTATTTGTAACATTATTATTATTCTATATGATTGTTATACATATATTATTTTCCAATGCCATATGAATTGTACCCTAGCTATTAACACCTTACGAGCGGCCTATGCGGTTTATTTATAATTATGTACCGCCCAGCGGGGTGTTTTTAGCCAAAATAGGGCTGTTTACGTGATCATTTTCATGCCTAAATAAGACCCAGAACGTAAAACAAGTATCTATCCCTGAAAGGGCATAAACATAGCTTTCGAATAACACCATAACGATCCTTTTATGATGGCTAGTTTTCTTGCAAAAACCGTGCAACGCGAGTGCAAAAAGCATGTAATTAGGCAATTTCCCCATACAATTCCGTATATAGCGAGTGAGAGAGGGAGGGAGGAGGTGGGATTCGTGTCAGTAGGTTCGCCGCGGTGGTCTGGAGCAGTCATACGCTCGCTACTCTCCTGCCACCACTTGTCTCTCTCTCTCAGCCACATTACGTGCTGAAATTGCCACACGATATATGTCGAGCACCGCCACATAGTCCAGCTTTATTTAACTCGACTTATGTTGCGCCCCGACATTTAAGGGTTAAGGAATAAAGTTGTGAACCATCATTGTGTATTTTGTGTTCATTGATTATTATTTGAGTGAAAAATAAGAGCTAAGGCTAGTTGTTTTCCAGCGGAGAGGAACCCAAGTTGTTGATTAGCGCTGATTCCTAAGGTGGTAATCGCAATCAGATTATTACCCGTTTTATTATAACATGGCATAACAGAAACTTAATGACACACACCAACACACCAGTCTGTTGGTCTTTACTTTTTTCTTCATTTCCTCCAATCACCACTGGCACAGAAGCTCAACATGGAACTATGACGTCTTGGACTACTAAATCGTTCAATATGCTGCAGAAATGACTACTGTTGGTCGCTGTTGCCGTTAGTGGTGTATCGGTGTTCCCTGCCTGCTATTCACACCCTCGTCTTACCAGCCAGAGTGGAGTGAAGCACCGAAACCCTGTCACGGACTCACTATGCCCCGACTAAAGTACAACAGGAAATACCTATTTAAACTAAAATAAGGTACAAAGGAGTACAAAGAAAATCAAGCAACAACAAGTCTAGTGACCCCTCTAGGCTGCTTGTCCTCCAAAACACTGAGGATCAAGTGTCCGAACAGATGTTTAGAGTTGGTAAGGGAAAATTGGGAAGGGAACTACTGCCCTGGAACTAATGTTCGTGGCAGGATTAGAAAGTTAGTAGGGGTCAGATGGGTTAGTATAACACAGCTATAAGTGAGCTTTCATATATCTTGGAAAAAGAGAGTAACGTCTTATTAATATATATACGCAATAATCCTTGATGAATCTGAAGGGGGATTAAAATAAAGTTATTCATTTACAATCGCAGTCAGTCAGGTTTGAGGAAAGATATTTGTCTAGGCGAAGTTTAAAAGAATCAACGGTGCTGCAGTCTATAACGTCTCGAGGAAGCCCATTCCACACGTTGACAACTCGATTGAAGAAGAAATTCTTAGATTCGTGGGAGTTAAAAGTTTTACCAATAATTTTGCAACCGTTTCCCTGCATGTAATTAGATTGGTCGATAGTGAAGTACTTACTACTGTTCATATTGATGATGCCTTCAATGATTTTGAACACTTGAATTACGTCGCCTCTTAATCTGCGCTGGGTTAAAGGATATATATTTAATTCCTTAAGACACTCCTCGTATGGTTTGTTCTTTAGGCTAGGTATAATTTTGGTAACTGAACGTTGAACTCGTTCTAGCTTGTCTATATCTTTTTGGTATTAAGGGCACCAGGATTGAATGCAGTATTCCAGCAGAGGGCGGACTAAGGAATTGTAAAGAGTTAGGATAACTTCTTTGGATTTATGCTCAAATAACCTGCCTATAAAGCCAATTATTTTGTTTGCCTTCTTAACATTGTTGAATCGGTTTTAGGTTACTTGATATTGTTACTCCCAGATCGGTTTCTCTGTCTACACTGTTAAGCTGAGTGCCATTCATCGAATAGTTTGCTTTCTCTCGGTATCTGATATGTAGTACTTTACATTTATCTGCATTGAAACTCATTTGCCAAGTTTGGGCCCAACATGACAACTTATCTAGATTATGTTGCATATTGTCAACTTGTTCTTTTGAGAGTACGCTATTTGCAATGTGTGTATCGTCAGCAAACTTTGAGATTGTACAGGTGAGACCCTCATCTATGTCGTTGATGTAAATTAGAAAGAAAATTATAATTGGTCCCAGTACCGATCCCTGGGGTACCCCGCTACTTACATTGGTCCATTTAGATGCCTTACCGTTTATGACTACTCTTTGCTTTCTGTCGCTGAGCCAATTTTCTATCCATTTCAACACACCATCTTGTAATCCATGCACTTTTAATTT
This sequence comes from Lithodes maja, assembly GCA_037953745.1. Lineage (NCBI taxonomy): Eukaryota > Metazoa > Arthropoda > Malacostraca > Decapoda > Lithodidae > Lithodes > Lithodes maja. Next base: position 31,720 of record JBAKBP010006407.1, on the reverse strand, counting down.
TAGCAGTAAGCGTTTGTGGGGAACTTTGTCAAAGGCCTTTTGAAAATCAAGGTATATAATATCTACAGCTTTACTCTCATCACAGAGGTTGAGGATATCGTGGAAGAAGTCTAAGAGGTTTGTTAGCAGGAACGTTTGTTACGAAAGCCGTGTTGAGTATCTTTAACACCTTATTAGCGGGCTAGGCGGTTTATTTATATGTACCGCCCAGCGGGGTGTTTTTAGCCAAAATAGGGCTGTTTACGTGATCATTTTCATGCCTAAATAAGACCCAGAGCGTAAAACAAGTATCTATCCCTGAAAGGGCATAAACAGAGCTTTCCAATGACACCATAACGATCCTTTTATGATGGCTAGTTTTCTTGCAACAACCGCGCAACGCGAGTGCAAAAAGCATGTAATTAGGCACTTTCCCCATACAATTCCGTATATAGCGAGTGAGAGAGGGAGGGAGGAGGTGGGATTCGTGTCAGTAGGTTCGCCGCGGTGGTCTGGAGCAGTCATACGCTCGCTACTCTCCTGCCACCACTTGTCTCTCTCTCTCAGCAACATTACGTGCTGAAATTGCCACACGACCTATGTCGAGCGCCGCCAGATAGTCCAGATTTATTATACTCGACTTATGTTGCGCGCCGACAGTTAAGGGTTAAGTATGTTATTTTCCTCTAAGTGATTTACGAGTCTGTCTCTTATTAGTGTTTCTAGCATTTTACATACAACTGAGGTCAAGCTAATTGGACGATAGTTAGGCCTACTGGGTAGGGATTTGCTGCATTTTTTTTAATATCGGTGTTATGTTGGCTAGCTTCCACTGATCAGGCATAGTTCCAGACTGCAAGGATTTATTGAACAGCAATGTCAGTGGTTTGGAGAGCTCATCCTTAGCTTCCTTTAAAACTCTAAGTGTGATTGTATCAGGTCCGGGCGATTTATTTACCTTGAGTTTATCTAATTATTTCCATACTTCTCTCTCTGTAATAGTGATAGAGCTTAGAACATCAGAATTATCAATTTGAATCGGCGATGCTGTAATGGATATCCTACACCCTGTGTTATAGAAAAACATACATTTAACAAAAATGTCACGCCCGTGGCAACAGGAGAGGGCGAAATATTCCTCGTAATATAAAACAAAATATGTGTTGACAAGGCCAAATGGCAAAAACCAGTGACTATAAAACCGCACAGACATTTTGAAATACCCAGGATTTGGTACGGTGTTCCTTCCCTCCTGTTATCCAGTGTTACCTCACTACCAAATATATTTGATGAACTTACAGCAGTGATAAACAATTGCTCACCCGGCATCGTGGCCATTACTGAAGTCTGGGTAATAATACCAGAAACTATCCATAAAGAAAACTACCTCCTTTTCTGCCACCTGCGTACTGAAAAACGTGGTGGTGGTGTTGCACTATTGTGCCGCAGTGAACTTTGCCCGTTTCCCCTACCTATTAATGTACCAAACGAAGCGGAAGCATTATGGATCCGAATCACTTCCTCCTTGCACCCCAGACATTTTGCATCTTTTATTTGGTGTGATGTTTATCACCCCCCAAGACACCATACACGTGATTTACTACTACAACATATTTCTGATACGTCTGACCTTCTAAAATTACAGTACTCATCATCAACACTTTTTATATGTGGTGTTTTCAATTAAATAGACACATCTCACCTTCAAAGACACCTTCAGCTAACCCAAGTAGTAAATTTTCCTATACACCGTAAACATATTTTAGATATAATCCTAACATATATGTCAAACCTTTATGAAACCCTGATTCTAATGTCGCGATCTGGACGAAGCAATCACACCTCTGTTTTTTTTACTCCCAAACCCACTTTCGCTCACGCAGCAAAGAACAACACACTAACTTACAGACCTATAAGCAACTTGGCAATTTGACTCTTCGGTGATTGGATTTTTTTATACCCTTGGGTTGACGTGTTAACTATTGAAGATCGATGATGATCTCAAATGGGAAAATTAGCTCAATAATATTGTCGAAACTCGACAGTATTAAGATCCAATTCTTACAATTTAGTTACCCATATAATTTACGTTTTCTATTACATCAGGTTACTACATTTTCTATTGTGTAACCACCCAGTTATATTGAATATTTTTGTATTTTCAATTTGAGTTAGTGAGACAAAAAGCAGAACTGTCTGTAGCGAGTGCCTCCCCCAGAGTTGAAAGAGTGACAGGGCCAAAATTATGGGATGTACATTTTTCGGCATAAAAATAGCCGAAACCAAAATGCCTGGACACACTGAGTTTGAAGCAATTTAAGTCATAGGAAGGAGGAAAGACTGATTCTGGGAGAGGGTTCCAGAGCTTAGCTGTTGAATAGAATGAAGACTGAGAGTAGCATTTCACTCTTGGGTTGGAGAGTTGCACATAGTAGGGGTGGGATTGTGTTGTAAGACGGGTAGCATTTTTACCAAGTCGAGACTGGTAGATGCCACAAACCTCGGTTCACAAGTCCCAACTACCATTTAATTTAGTAGACGGCATTGATTGCAAATTAAATACGAGCTTATGCTAATTAAGTTTGTACTTAACATACGTGGCACCAAAATCGCTATTTTGGTATGTTAGTGGCATGTTGAGCTTCATTATTTTACGAGCACAATTCGTTCCCAAAAGTTCTATAAGACGACTCGGAGGGGGGCGGAGCTTAGAGACGGCAGCACCAAAATACAGTAAATTTTCTCATCAACCATAATAGCTACTCGAGTTTGAAGAGCTCTACAGAATTCCGTCCAAAAGTTCTATCGATTAACGAAGAGCAGAACTCTCAACATTCCATATTAATGGAGAAATTAATGATTAACCCTTGTCTAGCGGGGTGTTTTGGGCTCATTTGGGCATATTCAGGCCCTCCTGCATGATAAATCAAGCATCTGCATGAAAAAAAAATATTTAGCAAAATACTAGGCACTAAAAGCTTCAAAATGAGACCAGAACGAGCTACGTAGCACTCGTGGTTCTCTTGCAGTGGTGCCACGAACATGGAAGTTTAGCATATATCGGTATATTTTTCCCAGCTATACTCACTACTGGCTACACTGCCGGCCTCTCGAGAACACAGGGAACATGAGTTAAAGTGCGGCGGTAAGCCTTGGGAGTCGGCTGTCTGACCCGCTGCTCTCCCGGCCATTTGCACTCTATTTTAACCCTTTAAAAGCCTTAATAATGCTCCTAACTTGCTGCAAATTGGTGCACAACCTAATTCCAGCGCCGCTCTTTAAGGGTTAAAGGTCGATGCGCTTTTGACACGACTACTGCGCAAAAGTGATCTGGTAACACATTCCTACAATAGACCTCAGCCAATGCCAGCCATCTGATCTGGTAACACTGGTCACCTCCAGATTTGAGGTGCCAACTCTTCCTAATACCTATTCCATTAATTGCAGCCCCTATTGAAAACGTTTGATACCTTTACCTATTACGAAATGCATTATATAGGCCTACTTGATTAATTATACTGGTGGTGCTGAAAATAGGTTATATAATCCTTTTAGCTTCAAAATCCACCCGCCATAGGTAGTTTTCAGATACCGCCATGATTTCCCAATAAATCACCGTAAATTATCCACCATTTCGCATTTCCTAACAAATCGCTTTGGAAAGCGAGCCATAGATGTATCATAATATTATCTAAGCGTATATATCAGAATGAGGCGATATATAACCGAGAAATTATCAAAATGATTGGTGATACGTGCGAATTGTGTACGTACTTTTAATTTATTCTACCGTTGTTAACATAGAAAATGTAATAGGTGGATATAAGAAAATGTACATTAATACACAGACTATAGTATTTTCTTAACTCGTGTTACTGTGTATATATACAGTATATAGGCCTACATTGTTTTATTTTAGATGTAATTAATTAACACATTAACATTATCAGATAGTACAAATATATTAAGCATCAAATGTTATGAAATAGTTAATGGTTTAGGTGCATAAGGTAGAGGCTAGAGCCAAAGGATTAATATAGTAGGCTATACAGTATATACGATATGTGTTAGTGAGTTGGGCCTAGGCCTATAGGCTACTTAGGCCTTATAATTAGGGTTGGGTGTGAGGGGGATCTGCCTTGTGTTAGCCAATTACCTTTCTGTAGACTCCCATTTTATTTTATTCTTATGTATGACGGCTATTTCTATATTTTGCTATATAGTTATTTTATTGTAGTCGATATGTTATGGTGCGATAATGTTAATGAATATTTATATAAGTACAGTCGTGGTTAGGGCTACTTGAACACCTCTTAACCCTTCCTACCCGGGCAGCCTTTGTTAAGGACGGAGGCTGTATCCGGGCGATCTGGCTGAAAACACAACAAAAGTAAACTAAGGCTAATCTCGCTTAATATACTACCTACAATAATCAAACATATGTCAAAATGGGCGCCTTACCTTCCCGTGTAGAATGGCGTTGAGTAGAGCATTTTAGCTCAAGTAGTTCAGGAGTTATGATGATGGAAGTGGAGGTAACTTTTGCCGCGTATTTACCTCGACGCGTCCGAACGCTCACCCGCGGCCCAGGCTACGACGAACGTTTTGACTCGTCGCTCTACCTTGAATTATGGCGGGAAGCGATTTTTTAGTGTTTTATTGTTTATTATGCCATATATTATTGTTATTATGATATTTTCACTCAATACATATATTTTTCTGAAGTAATTTGTGTCTCTGTCACTTATACTTAAGTTTTATTGTTATTATTATAGTAGTTATGATTATTTATACAGGACTATGGTAATTGATAGTCATTTTCACTTCTTTATTGTTAGGAATATATATTTTAGTGTCACTTTCACTTGTTCATATTGTTCTGAAGGCACTTATTATTACTTATGTGTGTCTCTTTCACTTAGATTTAGTTTTATAGTCATTATTATAGTAGTTATGATTATTTATACTGGACTATGGTAATTGATAGTGTAATTTTCACTTCTTTATTGTTAGGAATATATATTTTAGTGTCACTTTCACTTGTTCATATTGTTCTGAAGGCACTTATTATTACTTATGTGTCTCTTTCACTTATACTTAGTTATATTATTATTATTGAGTGTCACTATCACTGTCACTTACACTTCAATAGTTTGCCAGAGTGTGGAAATCATTGAAGCAGGTGCCGGCACACAGTCCCACCTGACACTCGAGGCATTGCCAAGTGGTTTTTGTGGGTTTGCTTGGTCGTCGAGTTGTGCGGGTGCACACATAGCACCTCTTCTGCATCCTTATTCGGCTGTTAGGACCCTGGAAAGGAAGGGCGACGAGCTGGTGCTTTCTGATGAAGTCGGCACACCCTATTCTGTCCATCATGCCTGGTCCTTGTAGTGGCCTCCCTGGTGTACCCGCATGTTTTACCAGGAGCTCATGTATCAGCTGCTTTTGGAAGGTCCGCAGGCTCTTGTATTTGATGACTGGACACCTCAAACGGTAGATGTTATACGCGTTGAGGACAGACATATCTACTGTATGCAGGACAAACTTCTTGTACCACCTGCAAGATGTTCGCAGGCAGTCTATGAAGCCCATCTGCATGTCGGACTTGTCGACGAGGCGCATGTTCAGGTTGTAGTCCAGAACAGCAGCTGGTTTCGTGACAGGGTTCTTCGTTTTTCGGTCCACCTTCCCTGTGGGGACCATCTCTGCTTTGTGGCATGTGGTGAGGAGGTTGACCTTGCGCTGGTCATGCCAGTGGATGGAGAGGATGGGGCCACTCTTCTTATGGAAGATGTCCGTCTTCTTAGTTTTGGTTGGGTAGGCTGGCATGCCCTTCCTCTTCCCCTTCACTGTGCCGACAGTTCCGGTCTTGCGGTCATGGAGGTACTTGGCGAGGATAGGCGACGTGTAATAATTGTCAGTATAGAGGACGTGGTTGTCATGGAAGTACCTCTCCATCATCCTCTTTACCACAGCGCCGCCAAAACCAATGAGGGGGTCAATCTGGACTTCACCACCCTTGCCGCTGTAGACTATAAAGTCGAGCACATATCCCGTCTTGCAGTCGCAGAGGACGAAGAGCTTGATGCCGAAGCGGTGTCTCTTTGACGGGATATACTGTCGGAAGTGCAGCCTACCACGGAACAGGACCAGAGACTCGTCGATGCACAGCTTCTGAAATGGAACCAGGTAGGTGGAAAACCGATGACGTATCATGTCATACAGTTGCCTGATCTTCCAGAGTGTGTCGGGCTCGTGGACATGCATGTTATTAGTCAGGTGGAAATATGAGAGGATGTCGAAGTACCTATCCCTTGACATGAATTTGCCAAATGCTGGAGTCGTTGTGAGGTCGCCAGTTATCCAGTAGTCGGTGTGACGCATGCCGAGTATGAGCATGCTGTACAGAACGCTCAGTCAGACCCCACTCTCGCTAGGATCGTCACGGCAGGAACTTTGGCTGTAGTCCGTGTAGAGTTTCCTAACTCAGTTTATGTGAGCCGTTGTACTATAAGTATTATAATTATGTATTTTGTTTTCTTCTAAGTCAACGAGTTCTATTTTATATCATTAGATATAAGTATTGTGTGTGGGACTTATATATAATGAGGAGAAGAGAGAGAGTTATGTAACGACGGCCAGTGAGCGCGCCACGAGGTAGGTAGGCCTCCCTCCCTCCTCCCTCCTCCCTCCTCAAGCGCGTGGGAAATCCTTTGTCGATCCCAGATTGAGAGAGAATATGACGTAATGATTGTCAGTGGGCGGTCCTTAGTAGTTTGCGATATGCCGCTAGAGGGCCGAGTATAAAAAGGAGAGGTCCTCGCCACAATTCTTTAGAACTCATCAGGCAGAGCGACTTCTCATATCCCTTGCAACTATCCATATTCTTCCGACTGATGTGAACTTTCTCTACTCTCTGAACAGCCTATCTTCTTCTCTTCTCGTCCCTTTTTAACCCATGATCCCTTTGGTGCAGATTTAGTCAGCCAAAGTATTATCGCTTGAGTTCTCACGAGATATATGCCTGTTAGATAGCCTATTTTGGAAGGGATAACTAGAATAGGATTGATTGATGTTTGTTGCACTCGTATATGCATTTCCCTGTGTACGATTATCCATGTTCCTGTTTTCTGCTGGTTTAGGTAATGCTAGACTGGGATAGGGTTTCGGGAGTTGTGATTTCCTATGAGTACTAGGTTTTGGTTGAACCGGTACAATTGCAACGGAGACGTGGGAAGCCTAGGTGGTCTTTCTGACTGTGTACCTTGAGAGTTTAGCACTGTGTTGCGAGTGAGGGCTTTTGCCTCTGCCACCCAACACTGTGCTATCTCGTTTGCTTGACTTTGAGAGGATCGCCAGGAGAGAACCAGATACTAGTGATCTGGATCTCTCAAGAGAGCATCCCGTCAATTAACGTAATTTGGCCGCACAGTCTTAAGGACCTCGCTAGGCTACGAGCCGCTTGCTCAGCCATTGTTTCCTAACCTTAGATATCCCAGCTAGACTTTGCTCGACCAGCAGATACAGCATAGTATTGAAGCTTCTCCTTATGTATGTTATTGTTTATGCACTATTGATTTCATGTGTGGCACGCTTAGCTACTTTAGAGATTAGTGGCCCACGAGCACAATCCTAGTAGGCTATTGTCAGTGCATTGTCGGAGTACTTCTTCTTAATGTTTGCCATTTACTATTGTTTATTCTTATAATTCTTCTTATGTCAACTTAAAGCCTTTAATTGCCAGTGTGTTACTTATTGAATTGCTGTTCAAAATCCGATACTTACTTCTTACGAGTATTCGAGAAGCATCTAACTTTATCAGAAGATTCCTTGCTTGATGCTCGAGGACTATTGTTTAACGTAACGTAATAGTGCCGATCCGAAGTAGAGGGTGGAGGACTTCTTAAGTTCTTAGTCAAGGGTGGATTACTTCGGCTTCGGCCAACACTATTCTTTAGTGTTGTAGTACTTTCTTCTTTGTTTGATTGTTGACCAGACTAGATAACTCCCGTCTTGTTATTAGTCCGTTGTGTGAAACGCTAGTACCGAGTTCTTGTATACCCCGTTATAGCAGATAGAACTCTGGAGGGTAGTGGCGTTTTTTGTTCGGCTGGCAGTACTCTGGGGTTGGGATCGTGTGTTTCCGTTGTGGCAGCGAGCCATACTCGAGTCCTGTGTAAGAGCCCTAGTGTACCCGAGTGCCCGGTCGTAACAAATGGCGACCTTGCTTAGGATTTTGTGAACAGTATAATTTTTTGCAGAGTTGTACAACATTTGTTTGTTCGTACTTTAGCGTACATATTGAAGAATATTTTTTTTTGTAAGGCAATTAGGAGAGCATTTAAGAGACTCCAGTTAATTTAGTAATTAGTGCTTACATAAGGGAGTTTAACACTTTTGTCTCGAGAATTTTTTGTGAACTTCAGTATGTCGTGCCCTAGTACTGACGAGGAGCGAGAGATGCCATTTGAGGAGGTGCCGTTAGTAACTAGTGAGGAGGATGCTAGACTTTTTGTGAGTAAGCAGTACCATGTGACGGAGGGGAGGCTGACTGGGGTGGATATTTATGGCTTGCACCTGATAGCCAAGGTTTTGGGCAGATCCAATGTAGGAGGGATGTCCAAGGGGGAGCTGATTTCCTGGGTGTTGCGTGGGCGACATGGGGTTTCGGAGGAGAGGGCGTTTGGGGGGGTTCCTCCCCAGATCCCCTCTCACTCGACTCCCACAGTGCCGTCCACTCAGTTGCCGGAGGTTAGCACTCTCCCACAGAGGGATGAGAATTGGAAGATTGGAGTGCCCTCGGGTGGTGCGTATGGTGGTTCCCCAGTTCTTGCCCCCCCTCCTTCAGTAGTGGCAGCTCCCTCTTCCTGCCTGTCTCCAGATATGATATTTAGACTTGAGCTTGCTAAAATTGAGTCTAGGAAGTATGAGATTGAGGCTGAGTCTAGGAAGCAGGAGAAGGAGATTGAGGCTGAGTCTAGGAGGCAGGAGAATGAGACTAGGAGACAGGAGAATGAGACTAGGAGGCACGAGGCTGAGCTTAGATACGACTCAGAGAAATATTGTGCTCAAATAGATTTAGATAAGACTCGTGCAGAGTCGACAGGGATTCGGATGGGCCGTGAGGGCCAAGTCCTTGTCTCACTTAGTCAAATTGGTGCCGGCATTTAGTGAAACTGAAGTCACAGAATGTTTTAATCGTTTTGAGAAGAAGTGTAGGGAGCATAATTGGCCTGAAGAGAAGTGGGCAGCTTTGGTCTCCTCAAGACTTACGGGTAAGGGTCTGAAGGCTTATGATGCACTGCCTTTAGAGTCTTGCATTGACTACCCAGAATTGAAGAGAGCTGTCCTACGGGCATACGAGTTGCAACCAGAAACATATCGATTGAAGTTTCGGGGTGTTACAAAGACTAGGGAGGCGACCTTTCTTGAACATGCCCGGGACTTAAAAGATGCACTTACAAACTGGACACGTTCTGAGAAAGCTGAGACGGCCGAACAGTTGACTGAGCTGTTTCTGCTCGAGCAGTTTTATAAGTGTACAGGTGCAGAAATGACTTTAACTATTAAAGAAAAGAATCCAAAAACTCTACAGGAGGCAGCTGAGATGGCTGACCTCCGGCTATCATTAATTCGTGGGTGCGGGTCTGCCCAGCGTAGTGAGGCAGGTAACAAGGGGCGTGACGCCCCACCCCCCCGAGTTAGTAATATATCTTATGCAAACAAGTACAAGAGTTACGATACCAAGACTGACCACAAGACTAGCACCGTCCCATTTAAGAAGGGGCCGGGCCCTTCCCAGTACCAAGGGAAGCCCAAAGGGGAGTTAGAGTGTTATCAATGTCATAAAAAGGGGCACTTTGCAAGAGTCTGTCCTAGCAAACCACCTACAGCAGCTGTGTCTTTGGCCTGCAACATTGGTGTGTCTCTGAAGTCTTCTGAGTTTGCCCGGGGCAGTTCGTCAGAGGCTGAGGCACAGCCAGTGCAGAAGCACCTGGGAGGCTCGAACCCTGCTCAGGATGTTTTTTGCGACCATAGAGGACGGGGTTGCGTGATGTGGGCGGGGCGCAAGCATGGAGTAGAGGTCTTGCGTGATACAGGTGCTTCCCAGACTTTGATGAAAAACTTGACTGGCTACCCTATAAATGCGGCTCGGGTGGTAGTGGTGCAGGGTATTAATGCAACTCGGTCATACCCGCTGGTGCGGTTGGAGTTGGAGGTGGATGGTGTGGCACGTGAATTGGATGTTGGGATTGTGGAGAAAATTTCGGACCTAGATTACCTTGTTGCCACTCCAGACCGGAGGAAAAAGAACCAGTTATGTCACGTGAACCTGATAAAAGAGTATGTGAGGCGCCCCTCTGAGCCTCTCACTGTCCCTGTGTTGGCTTGTTGCGGCCGTGGTGGAGAAGGAGAGGGGGACAGTCAAGCTTCAGAGGAGGATAGCTGGGATCACCATGTTTCAGCGGATCAGTGGGCGGGGAACTCGAGCCTAAGGGTTGACGAGGCTATAGCTCATTTGCCTGAGCCGCAGTTTGAAGCTATCCGTCAGTTGCTCGGTTCATACCCCACTGTATTTGCTGAACACCCAGGCCTCACTACTCAGGCTATGCATGATGTTGACGTGGGGGACCATCTACCCTTTAAGTCAATCCCGTACCGTGTGCCCCCCATAAAACTACCCGCTCTGAGGGATGAGTTGGAGTATATGCTCGGCAGAGGGTTGATAGAGAAAGGCACCGTTAAATGGACTTCCCCCGTAACACTGCAGCCTAAGCCAGATGGCAAGGTACGCTTCTGTATTGATTTCCGTAGGCTAAACGGTTTGACTCCAACTAACCCATATCCTCTTCCTCGGGTTGATGATAGTGTTGATAAAATTGGTAATGCTCGGTTTTTGTCTAAAGTAGATTTAGTAAAAGGTTACTGGCAAGTACCTTTGTCCGAGCGTGCTAAAGAGGTATGTGGTTTTGTGGTGGACGGGAGTACTTACCGGTGTAATGTTATGCTCTACGGACTTAAGAATGCACCAGCAACGTTTCAGAACCTGATGAATGAAATTGTCAAGGACATTCCAAATTGCACCGTATACTTGGACGATGTAATCATTTATGATGACGACTTTGAGAGCCATTGTGAGCACCTGGAGACCTTGTTCCGGAAACTTAGTGAAGCAGGTCTGGTAGTAAATTTGGCAAAGTGTGACTTCGTAAAAGCCACTGTGCAGTACCTTGGGTTTGTAGTGGGAAGGGGACAGGTGTGCCCTCCTCAGAACAAGGTACAGGCTATCAATAAATTTCTGCACCCAACCACCAAGAAGCAGATTATGAGATTCTTGGGTATGATAGGCTACTACAGACGCTTTATAAAAGGTTACTCCACGGTGTTGGCACCTCTCACAGATTTGTTATCTAAAGACAAAAAGTTTTTGTGGGCGCCTGAGTGTGAAAAGGCTTTTAATTTGGTGAAGCATTTGCTGTGTACTCACCCGATACTCAGGGCCCCAGAGTTTAACAGGCCTTTTCAGCTGGCAACAGATGCTAGTGGTGTAGGGGCTGGTGCCGTCTTGCTACAGACAGACAATGAAGGTGTGGAACACCCAGTAAGTTTCTTTTCTAAGAAGTTCAATGCTGCACAAAAGAACTATTCTACAATAGAAAAGGAATTACTGGCGATTGTGCTGTCGCTCAGGCACTTCGAGGTGTATGTTCCAGCCTATGGCCCAGTCGTGGTTATCTACACTGATCATCACCCTTTGAGATTCCTAAATCAATTTCACAATCGCAATATGAGACTGACCAGGTGGTCTTTGATGTTGCAGGAGTATAACCTGGACATCCGTCATATTGCGGGATGTGACAATGTGATCGCGGATTGTTTATCGAGGGTAGATGATCAGTCGTAGGCTATCACAGGTGTATGATCTCGGAGAGATTGACACACGGGTAGCCTCCTGCTTTAGTTTGAGTAGTATTTTGCGCTTGGTGCTTGTTGGCTCGCGGTTGTAGCCCAGCGTATTGGGTCGTAAAGCAGGAGTTGAGCGTTTGGTATAGAAGAAAAAATAGGCTGCCCTTATAGTGCAGCCGGAAAAAACATATTAAAATATAAAAATCATAAAAAAACTCTTTCTTTTGTTATAGATAATTGTATAAGTTTGTCATAGCCTATAGAGTTTGAGTAGTCCACGAACTATCAAACGGCTGAGCTGCTGTAAGCTCGCTCTGGGAGCATGATATTATGTCTTTTGCTATTGTTTGGAGGAGTTATGAAATGTGAATTTTTTTTTATAAGATGTGTTTTAGTGATAAACTCAGCGTTGTTTTAGTGCCATGCGGTCGCTGGGTGTGAGGGGTTTGATGAGGTTCTGCGTGTCAGATTTTAGCTCAGGGTTGAGCAGGTAAAATCTTGGGGGAGGTGTGACGCATGCCGAGTATGAGCATGCTGTACAGAACGCTCAGTCAGACCCCACTCTCGCTAGGATCGTCAGGGCAGGAACTTTGGCTGTAGTCCGTGTAGAGTTTCCTAACTCAGTTTATGTGAGCCGTTGTACTATAAGTATTATAATTATGTATTTTGTTTTCTTCTAAGTCAACGAGTTCTATTTTATATCATTAGATATAAGTATTGTGTGTGGGACTTATATATAATGAGGAGAAGAGAGAGAGTTATGTAACGACGGCCAGTGAGCGCGCCACGAGGTAGGTAGGCCTCCCTCCCTCCTCCCTCCTCCCTCCTCAAGCGCGTGGGAAATCCTTTGTCGATCCCAGATTGAGAGAGAATATGACGTAATGATTGTCAGTGGGCGGTCCTTAGTAGTTTGCGATATGCCGCTAGAGGGCCGAGTATAAAAAGGAGAGGTCCTCGCCACAATTCTTTAGAACTCATCAGGCAGAGCGACTTCTCATATCCCTTGCAACTATCCATATTCTTCCGACTGATGTGAACTTTCTCTACTCTCTGAACAGCCTATCTTCTTCTCTTCTCGTCCCTTTTTAACCCATGATCCCTTTGGTGCAGATTTAGTCAGCCAAAGTATTATCGCTTGAGTTCTCACGAGATATATGCCTGTTAGATAGCCTATTTTGGAAGGGATAACTAGAATAGGATTGATTGATGTTTGTTGCACTCGTATATGCATTTCCCTGTGTACGATTATCCATGTTCCTGTTTTCTGCTGGTTTAGGTAATGCTAGACTGGGATAGGGTTTCGGGAGTTGTGATTTCCTATGAGTACTAGGTTTTGGTTGAACCGGTACAATTGCAACGGAGACGTGGGAAGCCTAGGTGGTCTTTCTGACTGTGTACCTTGAGAGTTTAGCACTGTGTTGCGAGTGAGGGCTTTTGCCTCTGCCACCCAACACTGTGCTATCTCGTTTGCTTGACTTTGAGAGGATCGCCAGGAGAGAACCAGATACTAGTGATCTGGATCTCTCAAGAGAGCATCCCGTCAATTAACGTAATTTGGCCGCACAGTCTTAAGGACCTCGCTAGGCTACGAGCCGCTTGCTCAGCCATTGTTTCCTAACCTTAGATATCCCAGCTAGACTTTGCTCGACCAGCAGATACAGCATAGTATTGAAGCTTCTCCTTATGTATGTTATTGTTTATGCACTATTGATTTCATGTGTGGCACGCTTAGCTACTTTAGAGATTAGTGGCCCACGAGCACAATCCTAGTAGGCTATTGTCAGTGCATTGTCGGAGTACTTCTTCTTAATGTTTGCCATTTACTATTGTTTATTCTTATAATTCTTCTTATGTCAACTTAAAGCCTTTAATTGCCAGTGTGTTACTTATTGAATTGCTGTTCAAAATCCGATACTTACTTCTTACGAGTATTCGAGAAGCATCTAACTTTATCAGAAGATTCCTTGCTTGATGCTCGAGGACTATTGTTTAACGTAACGTAATAGTGCCGATCCGAAGTAGAGGGTGGAGGACTTCTTAAGTTCTTAGTCAAGGGTGGATTACTTCGGCTTCGGCCAACACTATTCTTTAGTGTTGTAGTACTTTCTTCTTTGTTTGATTGTTGACCAGACTAGATAACTCCCGTCTTGTTATTAGTCCGTTGTGTGAAACGCTAGTACCGAGTTCTTGTATACCCCGTTATAGCAGATAGAACTCTGGAGGGTAGTGGCGTTTTTTGTTCGGCTGGCAGTACTCTGGGGTTGGGATCGTGTGTTTCCGTTGTGGCAGCGAGCCATACTCGAGTCCTGTGTAAGAGCCCTAGTGTACCCGAGTGCCCGGTCGTAACATCGGCCAGAACGTGCTTCTTTATGTGTGTCATCAGCATTGTGAGTGCCAAGAACACATATAATTCTGCCACAGTGAGAGCTCTCCATGCCACCATCTTTGCACTTGTCTTCCTGCCAAGAAAGTTTGAACATATAGCCTGGTGGTGATTTGTCTCTTTGACAAGGTATTCCATGACTTCATTGTCGTAGAAGCCACAGAAAAGTTCACTGGGGGTGGCATTTGGGCCACAGGGATATGCTGGTGACACCCCAGAACCCTGTTGTACCTCGTCAAAGGCAGGAAAATCTGGCACAAAATCCGCCCCATCTGACCACACAAACATTTCAGCAGGTCGAGGACGAGGACGTGGAGTTGCAGCAGGCACACGCCCTGGATGCCCTGGCACACGCCCTTGGCCATGCGGATGCCCAGGCGGACGCCCTGCACGCCCAAGCCCAGGGGCAGCGGCGTCGGCAGGCCGACCACGTCCACGACCTCGAGGTCCTTTGACTCTTCTTGTCGGGACTCGCTCTTCCTCTTCCTCTTCGTTTTCCTCTTCCTCTTCCTCAGGCGACGTCAGGTCATCTGGGGCAATGTTGGGGTCGTCAGCATCCTCTTCAGGAGACAACTCTGGTGAAGAATAGACCGGGCGTCGGCGGCGTGGGGCTGCGGGAGGTTGAGCAATGGGAGCCTCGGCCTCGGGAGTTGGGCTCCTTTTGCGGCTAGCCGGGGACTTTTCCGCAGGAAATAATGACCTACGATGCGGGGCCTGTGGTGACACACTGCGGGAGGCCAATGGCGCACTTGCAGAGGCCCTTTGGTCATCTTGAGGGACAGATGAAGCTGAGGGCTGTGGGTGGCCCTCCCGGCGTCCCGGGTCGAGGCGTCGTGACAAAGGAATGCGGGTGGTTGCTAGGCCTGGGTCGGCGTCACTCTCACTATCTACGCCTTCCCTCACTTTTTCTGCATCCCTGCGTGCTTTCTTGGCTGCACTTTTCACCAAAGACTTCTTATAGAAGTATTTACCCACTTTCAAGGGCGTACGGGCAGGCAAAGGGGAAGGTCCTGGCGTAGGGCTAGGGCTAGGCCTACCCTGACCTACGAAACTAGGCGAAGGGGTTGGCTCTAGCACACTTGGTACTTCAATAGCACCTTCCTCCACCACTTCCACATCAGGATCATCACTACTATCACCCCCCTCAAATAAATCCACATTGTCATCAGCACCAAATCCCACAAAATCGTCAATTTCGCTCCCACTTCTACTCTGAATATAGAGGTTTTTGTCCACAGAGCTTTCACCACTGCTCAAATCCTGGTTGAAAAGTGCACGTTGTATTGCACTGTCACTTAGCAAACGTTTCACTTTCCTTACTTTCCTTTTCTTCTCGGTTGGCAGAGGTGTAGATGTTGCAAGCGGGGTAGCACTGGGACGCGCGGGAGATTGCACAGTATCGGACGCGTCGGAATTCATTTTTTTGCTGTAGCTCTCAATGGCGGCAACGTAGGAACTGATAAGAGTGGTAGTTGAGGCTTGGTGGCGCTACGATCGCCCACGCAAAGTAAAATTTGCCCCCGCGAATTTTAAAGCACGCTTTCAAGCAAATGCCTTACAAAAGGCATACCGGGTTGCGGCCCTTCAGCCGCGCTGTCCTTACCTAAGGCAGCCCGGGTAGGAAGGGTTAAATGATACAAAAATACCAAGACTGCGAGCATTAACTAAGGTATATATATTCTGTTAAATTGAATCCATTAGCAACGGATTTCTAGATAATTTATGGAAAATATGTATACCGGTATCTATATTTCTGTGTCGAATTAATGCCAAGTTTTCGTAATTACCAAACGATTTCGCTACAAAATCTACATAATAGCTGAGTAACCAAGATGGTAACATTATCATCAGCTGGAAAATAAATAGACTAGCGAATGTCAGCAGTTTATCAATATAGTTCGCCAGTGAAATAATATATTGTACAATCGGGGATATTAAGTGTTGTCATAGATTCAAGTGGTTTACGCTCAAAAAGTGTTATTGGTATCTTTATAGTTACTGGGAAAAGTGCTTATCCCTCAGAGTAGTAGTCAGTGTCCGAAACTTTGTGAGATATCTGACAACACTTATTAACCTCGACCGTACCTTCTAAAACTGTCAAGGAATTTCTGTCCATGGATGTGTAATACGTGTAATAGGGTAGGCTACCCTTATTTACTCATAACCATAACATAGCACAATCATAATGTATCCTTAATGTAGTTAATATTTGAAATAAATTGTTATACTAGGTGACAAGGCCTACTTCTTTTATTTACCAGAGAGAGAGAAAGACAGAAAGAGAGGCAAGGAGGCTCCTCCCCCAGAAAGAAAGAGAGAGAGGGAGTGACAGACAGGCAGGCTCCTCCCCGTGTGGGTGACGTTACTCCCACTGCGCCCTCTGATTGGTCCTAATTTACCCTTTGGCATCTACCAGTCTCGACTTGGTAAAAATGCAGACGGGTACCATGTGCCCTACGTAGAGGAGGTGGTATACACTGGGAGAGCTCTGAAGAACACTGATTATTGTAGTAGCGATAGAATAGCGAGAGAGCTGCAACATTGCGGCAAAGAGAGAGAGAGATTGCAGAGAGTTGGTGAGTGGATGGGAGTTAATGATACAAAAGGCCTTCCTTTCAACTTTGTCTTTGTGCGGTGTGAGAGGATCCACCACACACATGTGAACAATACTCAATACAAGGATGCACTGTGTCCCTGTACAGAGCAAGAAGCTGTGCAGGGGCAAAAAGACCCTGAGGCGTTTGTGCACACCCAGCTTCTGGGAGGCTGCCTTAGCAAGACTGGTAATATGGTCCATCCAAGTGAGAGCAGAAGACAAAGAGACACCAAGAATATTGAAAGAAGATGAAGGATTGATTTTTGTATTGTTGAAAGATAAGGGATAGTCCTCTGGGAATTCCGGACAGGTAGATAGATGGAAAAATTAGGTTTTGGAAGCATTAAAGACAACAAGGTTTTCTCTGTCCCAATTGGAAATAATAGTTAGATCAGAAGATAAGAGTTGTATGGCTTCATTACATTTGTCTTTGAGGGATTGCTGGCTGGGGCGTTCTGGAAAACTAATTGAGTAGTGTAAGGTAGAGTCATCTGTGTATGAATGGATAGGACTGGAGGTACAGTTGAGAAGATCATCATATGGAGGGATAGAAACCAAAGGAGGGTAGTTTAAAAATTAAAGATTTGTGCCAGACTCTATCGAAGGCCTTCGATATGTCAAGCGCAATAGAAAAGGTCTCTCCGAAGTCCCGAAAGGAGGATGACCAAGAGTTAGTAAGATATGAAAGAAGATCACCAGTAGTGCAACCCCTAAGGAAGCCATACTGGTGATCTGAGAGTAGATTATAGGAAGAAAAATGCTTAAAAAATTTGGAAGCAAGAATTTATTAAAAAACTTTAGAGATACAAGAGGTGAGAGCAATTGGACGATAGTTGGAAGGTTGAGAGCAGTCACCCTTCTTTGGGACAGGTTGAATGAGAGCAAACTTCCAGCAAGAAGGGAAGACATTAGAGGAGAGACAGAGACGAAAGAGTTTGCCTAGGCAGGGAGTCAACACGGAAGCACAGTATTTTAGTACAACAGGAGGAACACCTTCTTATTATTAAGCCCAGAGAGGGTAGAAAGTACATCTTTAGAAGAGATTATGATATTAGGCAAAAGTAGGAGAGAAGGGGGTGGAAAGGGAGGAATAGCACCAGAATCATAAAAGGTGGAGTTTCTAGCGAAATTTTGAGCGAAGAGTTCATCTTTGTCAGAGGAAGAAGTGATGGTTGTGCCATCAGAGTGGAAAAGGGGAGGGAAAGATGAGGAAGATAAATTGTTGGAGAGGTTTTTGGCTAGATGCCAGAAAGCTTGGGAAGAGCTCGAGTTTGATAATTCAGTGCATTTATTATTGATGAAAGAGTGCTTGGCAAGTCGAAGAACAGATTTGGCTTGATTCCGGGAAGAAACGTAAGAAGAATGAGATTCTTGAGTTTTAAAGCGTCAGTACCGTTTGAATGCTTCCTTCTTGTTGCGGACAGCTAGATCCTCATCCACCATACACTACCTCATCAGTTCTCTTAACTTTATCCATAAACATTTAGACTGCCAAAACACCTCAGTTACAGCAGTTATCCTTGATTTAAAAATGCCTTTGATCTAGTGAACCTTACCATTATCATCAAGAAAGCACTAGTGAATGTCTTACCTCCTGGTTGGCCATCAACAATCCGTCCGCTTTCTAGGCAGTACCTCCAATTCACAGACACTCACTTGCGGTGTACCTCAAGGGACACGAATGGGGCCCCTCTGTTTCTTAATACTCGTCAATAATGCCCTTCAAGACACAGAACTCTGTTGGAAATATATTGACGATTCCACCATAGCCTCTTCTATGAACTACGCTCCTCCTGACTACAGTACTCTCTAAGCCAACCTGGATGCCCTACTGACCTGGACAAAAGATAATGATGTCACTATTAACCTAAACAAAACACTTGTCATTAACTTCAATGTTGCTTCTAAGCTCATCCCTCCACCCAACCTCAAGCTTGGCAATCACACCCTCGAGATTGTTCAGTCCACTAAATTACTTGGTGTTCACCTTCAGCAAAAACTACTCTAGGATGAACGTGTTAACTCCATAGCTCCACTAGCTACCGGCTACACATGTTACTCGCCCTGAAATGACTTGTTACAGTTATACATATCATTTATATTCCCCAAACTCTGCTACACTTAACATGTTTGGTCATCCTCTCTAAACTTAACCCAAAGAAATAAATTAGAAAACATTCAGAAGAGAGCACTCAGAATAATTTTAGGGGCCAACTGCACCACTTACCAAGAGACATATATCCTACTTAACGTCCCCGCCATATTTAACCTCTATTAACAACGCCTCGAGCAATTTGCGAGAAAACAACTAAATAACCCCAGACACCGTCATCGACTATAGTCAAAACCATTTTATGAAGGCCGTTCTGAGGTCAAGTATTGACGGGCAATGACGGTCCCACTTATCAGGTGGAATGCGATATCATGGGTGATCACTCATAACTGATCTACCTCTCTCTCTCTCTCTCTCTCTCTCTCTCTCATTTAACTTAATTCTCATTATGAATTATTTTAATACAATGACGACCGCCAGGTGATTTTGTTCAAATCATGAAGGACCTCATGAGAGAGAGAGACAGACACACACGCAAAGAGAGAGAGAGAGAGAATGAGAGTGAGAGATGGACAGTGAGACAGACAGACAGAGAGAGAGAGAGTAGTTGTTATTGTTGTTCCCCAAGCTGCTTGGCTGAACAGCCCCAAAGCCCCGAGCAAGGCCAAAGCTATAACTGAGAGCCCCCACAGAACCCTCCCTGCCGACCACAATAAAGCCTGGGTGACCGAAGCCACTCCATGGCGGGGAGCTGAGGAGGGTGCCATAACGCCCGGGAAACCAAAGCCCCCACCCAGGGCCATGTGCCTCTCAGCAATTATGAAGAGAAATTTGAGGGGTAAAGGAAAAATGTGACGCTTTGGCTTCCAATCTTGGTAGATTGGGAGGTCAATCCACGGAAGGGACGCCGTCACTTGAGATCTCGAAAATATATAAGTAAAAGGAACAGTCAAAGTAAGCTATGAATATGGCAGAGATCGCTCAGTTCTCACTCTGACAGACCAGCCCATCACCACATGACTAGAACCCAATCCTCTTAGCATCAGCTAGGAAAGGCCCTAGAAAGCCGCCTTTGGTGGGGGAATAGCTCCCCTATTTGAACCCCTTTCGGGGTTGGGCATACATGATGGAGTAGTTGAAATATTAATAATCCACAGGATCCATTATGCATGGATGTGTGTGTGTGTGTGTGTGTGTGTGTGTGTTGGGACTTGTGTTGATAGGTAAATAAAGAATATGAAAAAAGCTATATTTTATGTTTCGACTTTTTTTCCACACCACCTCTGAGGTGACTTGACTTGTTTCATATTCTTTATTTACCTATCAGCACAAATCTCAACACAAACAAAAACACACACACACATCCATACATGATGGATGATGTGGGATCACAAATATATATTTAAACTACTCTCTCTCTCTCTCTGTCTGCCTGTGTCACTGTCCGTCTCTTACTCTATTTCTGTCTCTCTCTCTCTCTCTCTGCACCGCTCTGGAGCTGCCGCCAAGTGTCAACAAGTACCCCCCCCCCCCCCCCCCCTTCAAACTCCGGTTTATGAGGGGAAATAGGGGTATAAAATAAGGGCCCTAGGACCATCCCCGCCACCCCCAAAACCCGTCCCAAATTTCTTTTTAAAGTGCCGACGTAACAGAAACTACCCTCACCCCCCACCAACACCTTGCAACCTGCATCATCAACATCGGAACAACTTTTAACCCGTACAGCCCCAGCGACGCGTCTGACGCATCGGCGATGTATGTAACGCACAGCCCCAGAGACGCGCCTGACGCGTCACCCTAATTGCGCCGATCGTAACCTCAGGTGTAGCCACTCAAGAGGGCTCAGATTTGTATGGGAACTGTGTACGTATCCCACGCAACCGTGCCGATGGTTGAAAACTCTCAAAGTCTACGTGCGTGCGCGCGAGCGCGCAATAACATGTTTTTTTGGGATAATTGCCTTCAAAAATTGAAGGCAATTATCCCAAAAAACCAGGTTATTGCGCGCTCGCGCGCACGCACGTGGACTTTGAGAGTTTTCAACCATCGGCACGGTTGCGTGGGATACGTACACAGTTCCCATACAAATCTGAGCCCTCTTGCGTGGCTACACCTGAGGTTACGGTCGGCGCAATTAGGGGAAATTAGGGTGACTCGCCAGGCGCGTCTCTGGGGCTGTGCGTTACATACATCGCCGACGCGCCAGGCGCGTCGCTGGGGCTGTACGGGTTAAGGGAAGTGACCACTCCAACATTTTGTACCTTTCGTTTTTGCAAATTCTCCCTCACTAACCCCAAATCATGGCACCGATCAGAATTAAATGCCCCTCCTGTAACAAGAACTACTACAAGGATTGGTATCCGCGTCATGGGTATCCAAATGCCAAGTGTTTTATGTGTTTAACTGGTGAAAACTTTTTGCTCTTGGAGTGCACATTAGAAGCACACAAGGCACAGGCTGACGAACTGAAGCGAGATAATCTCACACTAAAGGAGACTGTAGGTGTACTTTCGCATCAAAATTTCTTACTAAAAGAGCGAGTAAAGGACATAGAGAGTAAGCAAGTCGACGTTGTTAAAAATCTTCAAAAAGAAAACCCATCCAATGATCTATATCAGACAGTAGTCAACAGGCGTAACAAGAACAAATCCCAAGGGAATGGGAAAGCGACACCAGGTATCCCTACCAAAAAACAGATTTGCTGTTCTCGCCGGCCGAAAACAATGAACACGAGGTAACTGACCACGTGAATGGGAATGGGAATGGAAAAGCGACACCAGGTAACCCTATCAAAAACAGATTTGCACACGAGGTAACTGACCACGTGAAAGCAAGCTCGAAAGGCAAGAACATTTCTGACAGGAAAACAACGAAACCATCAAATCACGGAGTCAGCGGGAAGGAGAAACTCACCCTAGTCTATGGTGACAGTCTCATGCGAGGTCAAGGAGCTGCCTTTGCCACCAAGAACAGAGGAAAAAGGTCAGTAAAGGTCATTCCAGGCGGTAAAGTCGAACATATCTTGAAAGACATAACTAACTCCGCCATACCAGAGGGCACCTGTGTAGTCGTCAATGTTGGCTCAAATGACTGCTTTGACGGAGGTAAGGCCCCAATTAAGACCATAGAAAAAAAAAACGAGAACCTAATTAAAGTCATGAAAAGGAAGACCACGAAATGTGTGGTAAGCGGCGTCATACCCCGGATTAAAACAAGCTCATACGGACAAAATAGAGCCATAGAAATTAACAACGCAGTCAAGGTCATGAGCGAACAAGAGAAGGTACTGTATGTGGACAATTGGACCACCTTTGAAGGGAGCTCGTCCCTGTACAGCGGAGATGGCATTCATTTATCAGAAAAAAGGCGTTCAGCACATGAGTGACACCCTAAATCAAGCAACCTACATTGCCCATGAAAACAACGCCAGTCAGGACCGAGAGATAACTATGCTAATAGACTCCTCTGAGTATTGACATCGCTACCCCCGGAAAAGCCCTCCCACAACCCCACCCAATCAAACTCCACCCGCACAGTTAAGAGAAATAAATAACCCCGCCCAAACCCTTCCAAGTCCATCACAACCATTTAAACGAAACCGTCAACCCCAATGGCCCACAAGTTGCGAAAATTTACCTACCTGAACCACAAAACAAACTAAACAACCCCACGACCCAACCCCATCCAAGCCAACCCAACCAACTGAATGAATTTGACAACCCGCCGCGGCTTCAAGTCACAACCCAAACCCATCCCCACCAATAAGAAAAACAAATCCAGCGCATGCTGAGAGAAATGATATAAAAATAATATCCATAAATGCCTGCTCAATAAGAAACAAAATAGACGAACTCAAATGTCTGTTATTAAATGAGAAAGTTGACGTTATTTGTATAACGGAAACACATCTGAACCTTAAAAATAAAGATCTACTTCATGAATATCACATAGAGCCATATAAATTTGTTCATAAAGACCGTAACAATGGAAAACAAAGAGGGGGGGTTGCAATGTACGTTGCAACCTACTTAAACCCAGTTGAGGTGACTCTCCCCCGAAAGTAATGCAGAAATAGTGTGCGTCAAAATAAATACAAAAAACATGAACTTAAATATCACTACAGCGTACCGACCACCGAGACTAACTGTTGCCGATGATACAATTTTTTATGAAATACTAGAGAAAACCCTTAATTCCGACGAAACAGTTTTACTAGGTGACTATAACCTCCCCCTAATTGACTGGAATACCCTGACCGGAAAAAATGATGAGTCACGCCTAATGACAAGCTTCATCCAGGACAATTTTTTTGACTCAACACGTAAAACAGCCGACGCGAGACAGGAATATATTAGACCTCGTAATCACTACCCAAGAAAATCTATTATCAAACCTGGATGTAGGTGAACATCTGGCAACGTCCGATCATAAAATCTTAAGAATCAACGTTATAAGCAAATATTCCTCAGTAAAAACAACAGGAATGGTTTCGGACTTCAAAAACGCAAATTATGACGGACTTAAGGAATCGCTATCAAACATACACTCAAACCTCATAAATATAAACGAAGTAAATGAATTATGGGGACATTTTAAGGTCTACAATTACAGAAGCGCATACACAATTTGAACCCATGAAACCAAAACGTAATACGAAATCAAGTATGCCCCCTTGGTACAGTAGAGACATTGGCAAGGCAATAAGGAAAAGGAATCAACTCCACAAACTTGTAAAAAATAACACAAACACCGAAGTAATTCAAAACTTGTACAAAAATAGTAGAAGGGAAGTGAAAAAAAATAATTAGGGCGAACAAACAAAATTACGAAATGACTATTGCCAGAGAAAGTGCCACAAACCCCCCAAAATTCTACAGTTACGTAAATAAAAATAAACAGATCAAAAGCGGAATCGGACCGCTAATTGAAGATGGCCAGACAATAACAGGTGACACAAACACGGCAAATCTGCTCAACAAACATTTTGGCTCAGTTTTCACAGAAGAAATTATCGATCATACCCCTGAAAATAACACCTCAACTCATGTGATAGGAGATTTCACCATCAGTGTTAGCGAAGTACAAAGCAAATTGAGTAATTTAAATGTAAATAAGACCCCGGGACCCGACATGCTCCACCCAAAAATAATTAAGAATGTTAAGGACGAAATAGCAAAACCCCTGACACAACTATTTAACTTATCATTACTACAGGGGATTGTACCGAGTGATTGGAAAGATGCGAACATTACGCCGATATACAAGAAGGGTAGCAAGGCCAAAACGAGTAATTACAGACCAATTAGTCTAACTTCAATTGTAGGAAAAATCATGGAAAAAATCCTTAGAGATAAGATCGTAGATTACCTCGAATCAAACAACCTAATCAAAAATAGTCAACACGGCTTTAGATCAAATAAGTCATGCCTAACAAATTTGATTGAATTTTATAACAAACTATTTCACATATAACGACATGACGAAATCACTAGATATAATCTTCTTGGACTTTCAAAAAGCTTTCGACAAGGTGCCTCACCGAAAACTATTGGCTAAACTGGAGAGGATAGGTATCAAAGGTGAAATTCATTCTTGGATAAAAAATTGGCTTACAGACAGAAGACAGAGAGTGGTGATAAATGGAGTGGAATCGGAGTGGGAGTCTGTCACTAGTGGAGTTCCACAGGGTTCAGTCCTTGGACCGGTCCTGTTTCTCATTTACATTAACGATATTGATGTAGGGGTAAACAACACCATTTCCAAATTCGCCGACGATACAAAAATAGGAAATACAGTCCTGAACGAAGATGATAGAAATGCGTTGCAATCTGATTTAAACAAGATATCAGAGTGGTCGAAAAAATGGCAGATGCCCTTCAATGTCGATAAATGTCAGGTGCTGCAGGTTGGTAGCAGAAATATGAAATACAAATACGAAATGAATGGCAAACAAATAAAAACCGCAACGGTAGTAAAAGACCTAGGGGTACTAATATCTGAAAACTTAAAAAACTTCCGACCAATGTATAGCAGCTGCAAATAAGGCAAACATAGCATTGGGCTTTATTAAACGAAAATTTACATAATTATAAACATGAAAACGTAATAGTGCCACTGTTCAAAAGTATGGTGAGGCCCCACCTTGAATATGGTGTGCAGTTCTGGTCACCTTATCTGATCAAGGACATTGTAAGACTGGAGTCAGTACAGCGTAGAGCGACGAAGATGATACCCTCATTAAGAAATAAACCATATGAAGAAAGACTTAAACGATTGAACCTGTTCTCATTAAAAAGAGGAGGTTGAGGGGTCAGCTTATTGAGTGCTTTAAGATACTAAAAGGTTTCGACAAAGTCGATGTAAATGCACTATTCACATTAAACAATACTAATCAAACTCACGGAAATGGAATGAAATTAAAAACCAAAAAGGCAAACCTAGATGTCACAAAGAGTTTCTTCACCTACAGTGTGGCGACAGAGTGGAATAAACTACCAGCGAGAGTGGTGGAGAGCGACACAATAAACGCTTTCAAGGGAAGGCTTGACCTCTATCTGCAGAGGGCTGGGGTGATATGAAAATAAAAAAAATGTATGTATGTGTATGTGTGTGCACTGTACAGTATGTATATATATACTGTATATATATATGTATGTATGTGTGTATGTATGTATGTGTATGTGTGTGTGTGTATGTGTGTATATGTATGTACCGGTGTATGTATATATATATATATATATAGTTTGTAAGGCCAGACTGCCTAGTAAGGACCTTGAGGTCTGTGTGGTCTGTGTATCTATGTAGCTCTCTCTGTCTCTCATGAGGTCCTTCCTAATTTGAACAATATCACCTGGCGGTCGTCACTGTATTAAAATAATTCATAATGAGAATTAAGTAAAATGAGAGAGAGAGAGAGAGAGAGAGAGAGAGAGAGAGAGAGAGAGAGAGAAGAGAGAGGAGAGAGAGAGAGAGAGAGAGAGAGAGAGAGATAAAGAGAGAGAGAGAGAGGGAGACTTAGAGGTAGGTCGGGAGATATCACCCGTGATATCGCATTACACCTGATGCTCCTCCCTCTTTGCGTGTGTTCGCTACAAGCACAGCACCATTCATTCACTAATTAATGTCTTAAATAATCAATAGAATATATTTTTAATTGTAAATTAGCCTGATAGCTCTTGTGTCAATTTTGATTTTGATTGTAATTGTATTTGTTTTTACATTAATTATAATTCTATCTTTAATTCAATATTTTTGAAATCGATTTGATGTTGCATCTGTCGATGTTGGGTGCACCATGGATGTAAGCCCTGTAGTAGAATAAAAGGACCCCTGCTGAAGGATAAGTCAGAAATTGAGAAATTTTAGTGTTTAGTGTGCAAAGGTGAGCTTGTGTTAAATGATGATTCTGTGGCTGTGAATTTTGGAAATGAGTCATTGGAGCTGGTGGACAAGTTTTGTTACCTAGGAGATACCATCTCTGCGGGTGGTGGGGGCCGAGGCTGCCACTGTGGCTAGGATTAGATGTGGCTGGGGGAAGTTCAGAGAACTGCTGCCAATTCTGACCATCAAAAGATTGCCTCTCCCCCTGAAGGGAAATGTGTTAGAAGTGCAATGACGTATGCCACAGAAACATGGGCCGTTAAAGTATGGACATGTGGAGAGAATGGATGAACAAAATTGGGTGAAAAAGATGCAGGTCTGTGATAGTGGAGGGAGCTGCACCAAGGGGTGGACCGAGGAAGACCTGAGATCGGACTATACGTGCCGATCTCAAACCCAGAAACTTGACAAGTGAAGCAACCCTTAACAGGGTTGCCTGGAACGCCTCCATTAGTACACACGAGACTGAAACTGCACGTATGTCTGGAGCACTCAGTCTTAAAATGTTATGTATGTATTTTTTTTTCCTATGTGATTGAGGGAGGCAAAAGGCATAACTGTCTATAGCGAGTGCCTCCCCCATAGTTGAAAGAGTGACAGGGCCAATATCAAGGGACATTCGAGCCAAAATGCCTGGACACACAGAGTTTGAAGCAATTTAAGTCATAGGAAGCGGGAAAAACTGATTCTGGGAGAGAGTTCCAGAGCTCAGCTGTTGAGTAGAAGAAAGTTTGAGAGTAACGTTTCACTCTTGGGTTGGAGAGTTGCACAGAGTAGGGGTGGGATTGAGTTGCAAGACGGGTACCACGTGCCCTACGTAAAGGAGGTGGTATGCACTGGGATAGCTCTGAGGAACACTGATTATTATAGTAGCGATAGAATAGCGAGAGAGATGCAACATTGCGGCGGAGAGAGAGAGATTGCAGAGAGTTGGTGAGTGGACGGGAGTTAATGATACGAAAGGCCTTCCTTTCAACCTTGTCTAGGAGAGCGGTGTGAGAGGAACCTCCCCACACATGTGAACAATACTCAATACAAGGGCGCACTATGCCCCTGTACAGAGCAAGAAGCTGTGCAGGGGAAAAGAACCCCCTAAGGCGGTTGAGCACACCCAGCTTCTGGAGGCTGTCTTAGCAAGACTGGTAATATGGTCCTAACAAATGAGAGCAGAAGAAAAAGAGACACCAAGAATATTGAGAGAAGATGAAGGGTTGATTTTTGTATTGTTGAAGAATAAGGGATAGTCCGCTGGGAGATCCTGACGGGTAGATAGATGGAGAAATTGGGTTTTTGAAGCATTAAAGTTAACCTCTCCGCGGCGCTCAGGGGTTTTTCTACAGGGTAAGACTGTGCGCACCTATGATGATTTTGGGACCTATTGCAAATTTCGATAAAAAGTACATCATCGTGTAGGGAATGTTTGCGTGCATCGGCCCATATATATTTGACCCCCCAAAAAATGTCTGGGGGGGGTGGGGGAACGGTCCGTAGTTGAAAAATGTGGAGCGAATGGCACCGCGCGGCTAGATTGTCATCGAGCGGCGAGATTTCCCTGCCGAATATTTACGCGCGCAGGGGATAGAAAGAGAGGGAGGAGGGGGTGGGTTACCGCTTATTATCACGTATATGTCCATTTTTGAGCCCTTTTAGGCTATGTAGAGTATGTATACGTATGTAGGCCACCCATATAACAATGAATATGCCTCATAGTGACCAAAAATTGCAATATATAAGGGAATTATAAGAGAATTTTTAGGCGGGAATGAAGATGTGTTGGAGGTTTGGCGGCAATTTATGAGCTGAGAGTGTGGTTTACGCCATACATATCACGTATATCTTGTACGTAGAGCACTGTCATGCTATAATACAGACTTGTACGTATGTATACGTGCCATATATCAAAATATATACCGCATATTGACCAATTCATGCGATATTTACGCACATTATCAATGAGTTTCTATGCGTGAACCAAGGTGTGAGTGAGTTGTGCTGGAAATGAAAGGGGGAGAGGGTGTGTTACGCCATAAATATCACGTAAATCTTGTATTTAGAGCACTGTCATGCTATAATAAAGACGTGTACGTATGTAGGCGTCCCATATAACAAGGAATATACCGCATATAGCCCAATTGATGCGATATTTACGCAAATTGTGAATGTGTTTCTAGCAGACGGAAGCCTGAAAGGGTGGGTTGGGGGGGGTGGGGGGGGAGGGAGGGAGGGAGGCATGCAGGGGTGCAGGGAGGGAGTGAGTGAGTCGTCAAGAGAAGGAAGGCAGGCAGATCTCTAGATAGATAACCAGCTGTGTGACAATTGTGAAGGCGCCCGAGGCGTATGGATGCTTGGGATTTTGAACCTTATGTCTTCCAGGTGTCTGGTGTTTGTTGCCACCAAGAGTTTTACAATAACATGAGTCAGCAATGGAGAGAGAGAGAGATAGATAGATAGAAACTGAGACATGCGTATGTCGTACGTATAAATGGACTTCAGAATTGCATTTTTATGCAAGCAGACATTGCATTTTAGACACATGTGAAGTACCACAGAAACATGTAGGCCATTGACTGTCAATAAAGTACTATATTATAGACCACCAGCGACGGTGGTCAGTAAACACGTGCAGATTGCCTTTTGCGATAAAGGGCTAAATATAGAATGGTGTCTCCTTACACTTGCGAAAGGGTAGATTGCCACCAGAGAAACGTTTACTTATTTATTTCCAAGTAATATGCAATCTAAATGTATATTCGAGACCTACTGCAATTATTTGTATGACAGTCATGACTATGTATAATCCAAT
The DNA here is from genome assembly GCA_037953745.1 of Lithodes maja. Taxonomy (NCBI): domain Eukaryota; kingdom Metazoa; phylum Arthropoda; class Malacostraca; order Decapoda; family Lithodidae; genus Lithodes; species Lithodes maja. The sequence continues at coordinate 2,619 of JBAKBP010006407.1, read as the reverse complement.
ATACGCGCGTAGGCGAGACATAAGAAAGCTGGTTGAGCAATTTTCGACACCCACACAGTTATTATTCTTTTTTATTTACAATATTATACAATACAAATGTATTTGTGAAGAGTATTTTATCCATTATTGTATTTATACAAATTTTGTTCCCAGACAGAGCTGCTGTGGCTGGTGTAGCTGGGGCATAAAGGGAGCGGCAAGGGTCACCGCTTGACCATCTGAAAATGAGTGGAGTCGCACTGAGAGGGGCAATTTTGCTGAATGTTTTGGCAATTTTGGACAGAATAAAGTTATATAATTACTAATTCTTGACAGAGACAAACTTTCATAAACCTTGGCATGATATAATTGATAATCCCATCAATTTACAAACGTAAATTGGTGGGATAATTCATTTTTTTTTGTATATTGTCATTTCGATTGTAGACACGAAGTTTTGAGTGATATTTGGTATGAGCTCCTGTGGCATGGTTGGTAAGGTCGCGGACTGGAAAACTCAAAGTGTGCTAGGGTTGTGTGATCGAATCCAGGAGGGGGTTATGGGGAAGGTTTTATATTGTCTAGAACATTTTTGATAAACAATTTTTTTTACAAGATCATGCCATTGTATTCAATAAATATGAAATATTCATAGAATATATCATATTGTAAGAATACAATGACATGACCTTGTGTTTTTTTTTTTATTATTGTTTTATTTTATTATCTTAGTAGGTTTGACAGGATTTGTTGAAACATATTTATTTTTGTACAATTCATTTGAGGTAAGAAAATAATTATATACACATGACTTTGGCTAATAACAAACATATATATTGATATAATAAAAAAATAAGGCATATTACATGTAAATCTTTGAAACTTATAAACTAAATAATGAAACATACAATTATATAATGTAAAAGCTATATCACAGGGACATCTTTGGAACTTATACATTATATAATATATATGTTACATTATGAGGTAGCGTGATCAATTAGGTCAGGTCAGGTAAGGTAGGGCGCGAGTCCAGGACAGGGCTGGGCAGGGGGCGAGTCCAGGGCAGGGCACGGGGCGAGTCCAGGGCAGGGCAGGGCAGGGCAGGGCAGGGCAGGGCAGGGCAGGGCAGGGCGACACTCAATAATTTTTGAAGGTGTGGTAGTCCCTGAAGCAGTCACCCAGGCAGAGTGGAACTTTGCACTCTGCGCACATTGAGGTGACTCTTTTTGTGACATGGGGTTTCCTGACACTGGAGCTGCAGACAGTGCACTGCGCCTGCCTGTGACGAGTGCCAAGCAGCTCAGTGTTGATGGGGTAGTGTCTTTCGACACCCAGCTGGATACGGTCAGGAACGTGATCCCCACGCCATGCCGTACGTCTGTGAGTGGTGGTGCCATACTTCTCCAGGAGTTGGTATGAGACGTTGTACACGAACTCCCGGAATTTAAGTTTCTGGTTTGGGGCCATATTCTTTTTGACCAACCACAAGTTGTAGGCGTTCAGCATCGTTATGTCAACAAGGTGGAGGAAGAGCTTGTGATACCACTTCACAGTCTTCCTCAGACACTCAACGCCTGACAACTGACAGTCAGACTTGTCCACCATGCGCATGTTTTTGGTGTAGTCCACTACCATGTCGGGCTTGTAGATGGTCTTCCTGGTTCGGTAGTGGATTTTGCCAGAATCCATCTGGGCACCTGTGTGGACGGTGGAAAGCAGGTGGACGTCTCGCTTATCCTTCCACTTCAGGGCTATCACTTTCCCACACTTCTCGAGCTGCTTGAATTTCTGCCCCTTTCGTCGCTTTCTTCGCACATGCCTCTCGCGGTGTTCCTGGGCCAGGTCGTCTTCTGAAGGTGTGTCACTGGAGGAGGCATCTGTGAGAGGAATGACATCACCTGTGAATTTTGGCATAAACTTTCTTGTCTTTCTGACAGTCCCACATGACCCCGTTTGGTTGTCATGAAGAAACTGGCAGAGAGCAGGAGAAGTATACCAGTTGTCAGTGTAGATGATGTGGCCTTTGCCCAGGTAAGGTGCCAACATTTTCCTGACGATGGCACCTGACATGCCCATGGGGTCATTGGCAGCGGCTTTCGGTATGTCAATGTCAGTGCCTGTGTACACGATCATGTCAAGCACTATTCCAGTTTCGCAGTCACACAAAACGAAGAGCTTGATTCCGAACCTATGCCTTTTCAAGGGGATATACTGTTTGAAAACAAGACGTCCTTTGAAGAGCACGAGCGACTCATCAATCACCAAATTGAGGAAGGGGTAAAAGTATTTCCTATACCTCTCCAACAACATGGTGAACACATTCCGAACTTTCCATATCCTGTCAATCCTGTTAGGATTTTCGTTGTCTGCAAAGTGCATAAATCTTAGCAGTAACAAAAATCTGTCACGAGTCATGAACTTATTGAAAGTTGGGGTGGCGATGAGAGGGTCGTGCTTCCAATAGTGTTGCAACACATGCTTCTTGATCAGAGGCATGAGGAACAACAAGGCAAAGAACGTCATAAATTCTTCCACAGTCGTATCCACCCAGCCTCGTATTCTCGCTTTTGGAGAAAGGACGTCCAATCTGCCAAACACCCACCTGTAGTAGGCGTTTGTTTGGGCAACGATGTACGT
>JBAKBP010006406.1:97500-110537 GCA_037953745.1 Lithodes maja | reverse complement strand
CTCTCTGTAGCTCTACCAGGCCACTAGGACAATTTGGAGGGGTTTCATAGTCATCGTTAGGGTCAAGATGAGCCATAAAGGTGTCAGATAAATCCACCTCAGTCACATCAGGCACAGTTGGAGCGTCATTCACACTCTCATCATCCCTTTCATCAACTCTTACATTCGGTACATTTCTGTCGGAGGGAACTGCTACTTGAGACATTGAACGTGTGACAGCACACACAGGGAAAACTGTTGGCATCTCCTTTTCGAGCTCACCGGTTAGTGGCTCGTTAACAGGGGAAAGTGACAAAATGGGGTCTGGTCGGACCTTCTCACCTGCTACATCATTCCCCAAAAGGAGCGTTACCCCAGGCACAGGGATATCTTGGGACCTACACAAAGCTATGGTGGCCTCACCCTGTAGTAACTCACATTCAATTTCGCCTTTTACCAAGTATGCATAAAACTGGCCTCCAGCACCTCTCATTACAACTGGTTCGCCAGGTGGGCACTCAGTGTAAGGATTCACCATGAGGGTGCTAGTAGAACCTGTGTCTCTCAGAATTTTTACCTCATGCATACAACCATTTAATCTCACGTTGCCAGATGATATAAAGGGACGGTAACTGTCCTGCACTGATGGTGAAATTATTATTGGCTTAACCCTAGTGGGTTGCACCACACATGCTACTACACCCCTGTCTAGATGTTTTACGTTAGCTGCTAGGTACTCCTTCTGTCGAGAGTCCTGCATTACAGGCACATATGGAGTTTGAGATACGGCGGCAACTGTCTGCCCCGATCTCTCCGTGCTCTCCTTGGCCCAGCACTGATAAGCTAGGTGGCCTCTCTTGCCACAAAAAGTACATACTTTAGGGGATACGGGAACGTTCCCTCTTTGAGCATTACTATTAGTTTGGGGCCCACCTCTGTTACCATTGCCCTGAGTCGCATTTTTAGTTGGGGGAACAATTCGGTTTTGGCTAGCTGGGGAAGACGTTATAGGCTTGTGACTGAGTCTGTCAGATTTGTGATTGGGATACTTAAAATTAGAGCTAGAATTATCGTAGGGCTTCTTTCCACGAAATTTGTTGTTGAGCACGTATGTGTCAGCCATGTCAGCAGCGTCGGCAAGACAATCTACCTTTTTCCCTTTAAATGATAGGATACAGAAGAATCAATTTTCCATAGGAAATTTTCTAACAGGACCAACTCCTTCAGATCGTTGTAGCTTGTGACTTTCTTACTCTTGACCCAATGATTGAAAGTTTTAGTCATGGTCCTGGCAAATACCTTATGAGTTTCTTCTACTTTCTTCTGGTTTTTACGGAAAGATTGCCTGTAAGCCTCAGGCTGCAATTGATAGGTTTTTAGGATAGCTGCTTTGAGATTGTCATAATCCTGCCTAACTTCTGCTACTTCTGACAAATACGTGGCTCGAGCCTGCCCTGTCAAAACAGTTTGTAACATAAAAGGCCATTGATCTCTTGTCCACTTCATACCTCCAGCAACTTCCTCAAACAAAAAGAAATCCTGCACATTATCCTCAGTGAAAGGTGGAATGACACTAGTCATAGTTAATCCCAGAGGGGGAGCAATTTCGGGAGCATTTGTATTGACATTTAGTTGAGCTATACGATATTGATATTCATAATGTTCGGTCTTTATTCTGGCTTCTTCGATATTTGCTTTTATTCTGGCTTCTTCGGTATTTGCTTTTATTCTAGCTTGTTCAGTCTTTATTCTGGCTTGTTCTAGTTCGAATAATTGATCAATGGTCAAACCAGGTGTCAATTGTTCATCAAGTTGGCTAGGTTTACTAGGGATCCCACCAACTGCTCCGTCACCCTCCCCGCCTTCTATAGGGAACAGGTGGGTTTTTATGGTCTGAGCCACCTCTACTTTAGACATGTTTGAGACAGTTAATTGGAGATGTGAGGCAAGCACTTTCAGTTCGGATTTTGACAGACAGTCAATATCAGGGGCTGTGGGTTCTGATTCTATGAAAACTCGAGCATCTTCTTCATTAATTAGTTGAGGCATGATTAATATTTGATTTTTAAGTAGCGAAACGTTAATGAAACTGAGTGAAACTGTATGAAACGCATCCTGGCAAGGTCGCCACTCTCCTGTTACGTATCTTGATCCTCAAGTGGTTAACTTGATGAATCTAGATAGCACAGAGATATATATTAAGGTATCAGTCAGCTGAAGGCAAAACAAGAGTAAAATCTAATAAAATTATTTCCTGTTGTTGCTTCCTTTCCTTTTGGATCTTAGGACTTAGTATCCTTTATTGACTGATACTCTTTAATTATGAAAAATACTGAAACTAATTAAAGTCATGTAGTATTTATAAAGAATATTTAACCGAAGCTTAGTAGGCTATGGTTATGAACCGAATAAGTTATATCTAAAGGACTATTAATTTTATAAAAAGTCTTGAAAGATAAATATTAAAGTAAGAATATTTCAGTCTCTTACCCTATTTGAAATTAATAGATAGTTTTCTTATATGTCCTTTTATTTATATTTAATTTAATTATTCTTGGTTCTGGTCTTACGTTAATAGAATTATATTATTATCATCAGGAGTAATATCAAAGTCACATAAAAAGTTAGATATATATTTAATAATTAGTTAAATGTATTTCTTAACCACGTAACATTGGTTTGATTATGAGTAAATAAAGTTACAGGATCGTTTCATAGATTCGATTCAGGTCTCACTCAAATAATATGAAAAGCAAAATATAATATTTTGAAGCAAAAGAATTTTCTTCAGCTTAGGAAATCACTATAAGTAATATTAACACAGCCATGTTAGTCTAAGGCGATATTACTAATATGAGACAATAGCATCACCGTACTAAGCACCGTTAAGCAATGTAAGCTTAATTCAAAGAAAATGAAAGAACTCGTAAGTATTAATATAAAACAATAGTATTACTTTCATCATAACCCAATTACTTAAAGAGTTGCTTTAGTCCACAAGTTAGTCAACTAAATTAGTTAAGTACATAATAATAGCGTTAACGTTAATTCCCAATCAAATAGTTAAACACAATAATAGTAGCGTTAACGTTAATTCGCAATCAAATAGTTAAACACATAATAGTAGCGTTCACGTTAATTCCCAATCACATATCTCACTAACCAACATAACGTAAGTGTTTACACCGAACACACTTAACACACACATATATAATCTGACTGACAGTCACAATCCCATTATAATACTTCACCCCGTCTTCCTCCAGCTGCAAGTTCACCTTCCCCAACTCCAAATGAGAGTGATTTGAATGCCCACAACTCGGGTCTTATATACCAAACAATGATGGTGTAGGAACGAATCAGGAGGCGAGTGATGGTGCGCGCCCCTATCATAGCTCCTCGAGTTGCATAGCAGGTGCCTGGTCCAATCACAGCTCCCGGCGTCGATCATACGTCATAGCATCGTGGCATCGAGATAGTTTGCAGGGTCCCCTATGACGCACGCAGGTGTGAAGGCTTGTTTGCAGGTATGCGGGCGAGGTAGTTTCCCCACTCGCTTCACCGTTTGGGTAGTTCGGCTCCTTCAACTCTAATTCTAACTCTTAAATTAACATACAGGGCTCCGTATGTCAGAATATATATATATATATATATATATATATGTTTATAATATTACATATCAATACTAATAATTGACTATTTCAGTGTGGTATCGCCCCTCGTCCTCCCAGCGTTGCCAGCGTGGAGGAGAAACAGGAGGAGGATGAGGTGGTAGTGATCGACAGAAGTGCCAAAGTTCCCCCGAAGCAAGGAGCAGCCGCCAAACGCAAACGTCGCACGAGCCCTGAAGTCGACGAGGTTGACTCACTACTGCGAAAGGTAACGAATCATTCATATTATTTATTATTAATATAACATTTGTCAGCCAGAGTGGACAGAAGGGTGCTGAGCTGGTATGGTCATGTTGAACGAATGGGAGATGAAAGGCTTACAAAGAGAATATGTGAGTCAGGTACAAGGGGAGATAGAAGGGCAGGAAGACCCCCATTGAGATGGAGAGACTGTGTAAGAAAGGCTTTGGATGATAGAGGAATGACTATAGATCAGGCAGGGGAAGTGGTGGTGGACAGGAGTGAATGGAGAATGCTTGTGAATAGTTGAGTGAACACGTGGTCATTTGGAGTAAGGGGTCGGGCGCAAGTTCGACTAGATAATAGTCCATCAGGCGCCTGGCCCGGGGGGACGATTAATATGAAGGGTGTGCCTGGAAGTGTGGTGGGAGGGCTTGTGGCTTTGGCTCCGCTGCATGTCTGCCTGCCGAGATCGGAACCTCTCCGGGTGGTCAGGGGCTGGGGGAGTGCTGGAGCGACCTTGGTAACCCTGGTCTCTGGGTCTTCTCCTGGGTGACCTGGATGTGTGTGAGTTTGTGTTTTTTATCTGTGTTTATTTTTTGTTTTATGTTGTTTTTGTGTTTTCCCTGTTCTTGCTCTGTCTTGAGTCGGCTACCCCCAAAATGGGGATTGGGCCTGAGCATATAGATAGATAGATAGATAGAATATTATTATTATATAGTCATGCCCAATCCAAATGTTTGTAGTGTGTGGTTTATAATCTTTTTAATGTCATTTGTTGTCATTATGTGTTGTTAATAACATGTTTATTAGGTAATGTTGTTAGTTATTTTTTACATATTTAAGATTGTAGAAAATCATTCAATATTATTACATAACTGTATTCGTGATGCAGCATCGTGGGTATATAAATCATACAATGCATTACCGAGTGCTTGTCAAACAACATAAATAATATACATGTCATGTAACATACTAATAATTCGTAACCACTTTTCAGCTTCAGGACAGGTCCAGAGGCAATGAGGAACTGCAGGCCTTGATCAAGACCCGGCTGCGTACTCAGACAAAGAGTGAGGCCCAGGTCCAATCATTGTTTGATTATCTCACCAGTCTTGGATCTGATGTGCACCCCTCCCTCCATGAAGAGTTGGATAGCGCCCTCATCAAGGTCACACGGCACTTCAAAGCTGAGACCCGCAAGATCCAGCGCCAGGAGGAGCAGGCTTTGTTGTGCCTTCCTCCCCCTCAACCACAGCAACTGGTACCCCGCCCAGACCCCCGGGAGAGCACCCCCCAGAAAGCCCACTCCAGCCAACATGACCAGGGGTATCAGGTGGGTACGACTAACTACGGCCACCAGCAAGAGTCCATGTGGACCACACCTAGCCCCAGCTTGGGCTGCAACCAACCCATCCCAGGCACACCCGGGCATGCTCCACCAGGTGGCCACCTCCTCATCCTCCCCAGCCCCTCAGCACCGCTACCATTCTCAGGCACCTCACCTGGCACCAGCCAATTCCTGGAGAGCATCCTCAACCCAACTAACATGTAACTTGTGATTAATAAAATATGTTTTGTAGAACTGTGTATATAATTATCTTACCTTCTATACCATGTCGTTTTGCCATGATACCATACCAGCTGGTGAAGTATAGTACCCCCTGAGGAAGTCCCTCTGTTCCTTGGCGAGCCTTGTGGTTTGGTTTCCAGCGAGACACTGGATATCTCCCATCTGCTCACCGTCCCTCCACGAACCACCTGTGACCGATACTGGGTCCTCAGTATCAATGAGGCTGGAGGAAATTGCAGGTGTACGTTGGCGAAGAAGGTTGTGCAGGCAACAGCAGGCCAACACAACACTCTCCACCCTCTTGGGTTGTATGGCCATGGTGGTCAATAGACACCTGAATCTGTCAAAATATAAATAAACGACATAAATAAAAACTTAAATAATAAATATAGTATCAATAACCATCAAAATATAAGAATAGGTATATTAATTACACAAAAAAAAACAGAATAATAACTACATTCAATACATAATTAAATTAATAATAATAATAAAATAACAAAATTAACTGAAATAAAGAGATACAAATTATATAATGAATTACAGAAATAAATAATAAATATATTATCAATACATATACAAATATAATATGAGTTATATTAATAAAATAAATAAATAAAATACATAAATAAAATTATTAATGAAATAAATGAATAAAAAATAACTGAAATAAAGAGATAACAAATCAGTACATAAATAAATAAATAAATAATAAATAATGTGTAAGTCATTGATATACATTGATATAAATCAATACAGCAATAAATATATAAATACATAAGGAAATTAATTACATTATATATACCAAAGATAATCACTAATAACAGAAATTCAATAATAAAATAATTAACTAACGAAATGAATACATACATAAATAACCAATTAATCAAACGATATATTAATACACAATTAATATTTGTTTAACAAATTAATCTTAACTCATTTAAATAAATAAATAAATAAATATATACATAAATATGAACCACTCTTACCTGGTTGCTAGGATCCCAAAGGCGTTTTCCACAATCCGACGAGCCCTTGATAGACTGTAGTTGAAGAGGCGGTTGTCCCGGGAGAGGTTCCTTTGTGGATAGGGCTTCATCATCCAGCTCCGAAGGGGGAATGCATCGTCCCCGACGATGAAGTAGGGCAGTGGCACGCCAGTGCCGGGGATGGGTTCAGGGTCTGGTAGGCCAAGAGTTTTCTGTTCAAGGGCAGCACGAAGCGGTGTCCTGCCAAATATCCCTGCATCTGAGCCACCCCCTGATGCCCCAACATCGACATACAAGAAACGGTAGTCAGCGTCGACGAGTGCCAGCAACACAACGGAGTGGAACCCCTTATAGTTGTACCACATGGAACCACCGTTGGCGGGACACCGCATTGCAATGTGCTTGACATCAAGTGCACCAATGGTGTGGTGGAAGTTCCATCGTTGGGAGAACTTGTTTGCCACTGCCTTCCATTCCTCCGGTGTCTTGGGGCAGGGCATCATCTCGTCCATATACTCAGCTATGAGTGCCTCACATGTCTCATACACAACGTTTGATATGGTGTTGTGTGCCACTCTGAAGCTGTACATGAGGCTCATATAGCTGTCACCGGTTGCCAGGAACCGCAGTGTTATGGCTAGTCTGAGGCCAGGTTCGAGTGCCTTCCGGTAAAAGGTATCGTTCTTTTCAATGCGGTGCGCCACACGTCCTAGTACCTCCCGGAAGACTGCAACATCCATCCGCAGGTAGTTTCTGTAGGCTGGCCCATCCTCCTCGGCGAGTTCCTTCAGTAGCTGCTCATAAATACCAAAGGTTTTCCTACGGAGAAGCCAGTTCCGGACCCACACGCGAGGGGTTCTATTCTGCCTCCTTCTTTTCCTCAACAGCAGCTTGCAGATTGCTATATTTGTCAGTAGGTGGTCATTTTCCAGATTTAACTGAACCTGGAGTAAGCGTAGATGCCGTGTCTGGTTCCTAGGGACTGTGGTGGACATGGTTGCGTGCAACCGTGACGGTGGCTGAAGGTTTACTGATGAGGCACACCCTTTGGTGTAGCTTCTATATACCACACCTTGAGTTCGCTCGCCGTCGTTCGGGGTCATGCGGGCCGGGGTCGCCGTCATTACTGAAGGGGTCGCCGTCCATCACACAGTAATGCATATTGACGCAGCCCTACCTCCTATCGACGCCGTTCGTCGGGTCGTTGTCACCGCGCTACGCCGCAGATCGGCAGTCCAGCGGCGACCTAGGTCTCACCTTCAGTCCTGCATAGGCGCCGCTATACCCCATCAGGTGGCGTGGCCATCCATCCTGTGCCCCGTCCAAAACTCACCCCCCAAAATCCTTAAGCTCTCCGCCGAAGGTCGGCACTCCTGACCACGACTAAAGGTCGTGGTCAGTCGTGGCTCAAATCAGCATGGTGTGACGCATTCTTAAGCACTTTGCTATTGGATATCATAATAAGGCAATCAAGAAAATGTTAGTACTGAAATACTGGGAACGTAACCATAAAGCTTGTCAACTTGCTGGCCTAATGACTTTCAACCATTTGATTAACTGGAATAAAATAAGATAGGCAAATTTCTGATTGCCCTCCTTTCGGGGCTTCGGCAAGACCTTTTCTATTGCACTAGGCATATCGAAGGCCTTCAATAGAGTCTGGCACAAATCTGTAATTTCTAAACTACGTACCCTCCTTCGGTTTCTATCCCTCCATCTGTGCCTTTGTCTCTAATTTCCTTTCCGGCCATTCCATAGCTGTGGTTGTGGACGGCCATCACTCACTGCCTCATCCTATCAACTCCGGTGTTCCTCAGGGCTCTGTCCTATCTCTCATTCTCTTTCTAATGTTCATAAATTATCTTCTCAACTGTACCTCCAGTCCCATCCATTCATACGCAGACGACTCTGCCTTACACTACTCAATTAGTTTTCCTGAACGCCCCAGCCAGCAATCCTTCAAAAACAAACGTAATGAAGCCATATGCAACATTTATCTTTTGATCTAACTACTATTTCCAATTGGGGCAGAGAAAACCTTGTTGCCTATAATGCTTCCAAAACCTAATGTTGTCATCTTATTAACCGTCCGGAACTCCCAGAGGACTATCCCTTACACTTCAACAATACAAAAATCAATCCTTCATCTTCTCTCATTATTCTCGGTGTCTCTTTTTCTTCTGCTCTCACTTGGAAGGACAAAATTGCCAGTCTTGCTGAGGTAGCCTCCCAGAAGCTGGGTTTGCTCAACTGCCTCAAAGGGTTCTATGCCCCTGCACAGCTTCTTGCTCTGTACAGGGGCACAGTGCATCCTTGTATTGAGTATTGTTCACATGTCTGGGGAGGATCCTCTCACACTGCAATCCTAGACAAAGTAGAAAGGAAAGCCTTTCGTATCATCTGGGGGAGGCACTCGATACAGTCAGTTCTGGCTTTTGTCTCCCTCACTTACATAGAAACACAAAATATTGACACTACCTCTTACATTCTTTGCAAGTCATACAAAGTCACCATTTATATAAGGCTTAGTCTGCTAAACTAACGCTCCCTAGCAGATAGGTAAAACATTTGTATTAAAATTAATCGAAGTTGAACAATAAATGATCTCACTGAACCTATAATGACTACCACAGGTCTTTCCGAGAATAAACAGTAGTCTGCACAAGCCAAATAAAAAAACAGTAGGGCGTTATCTTAAAGAAAGGGAATAGCCCGGGTAGATGGGACACGTCAGCTTTGGTCGGCAACCTATCTAGGGGAGACAACCTTATCAAAATCCAGGTGAATGCGACTCGTCAGCCTTAGTTGGCAACCAGTCTAGGGGAATAAACCTTCTAGAAAATACCGAAGGGCGGTGCGCTCATCGGTTCCACTTGGAGGTGGCGAACTCTATAATACATAAAATAGTATATATAGAATAGATAACATTCCGGCTACGACCACAATCTAGTTAGGGGGATCATAAGAGAGTATGTTACCCTTTGTATATATTTTTCTGGATGTCCAATACCGGATATGTGACCAATATCATCTGTTCCCTTATATATCACTATGATAACGGAATATAATAACCCCGGGTGTACTGGTGGTCTTTATTGTTCGTGGCTGTTGTCTTGGGAGACCAGACAGTTATCACCAGGGGGAGTAAAAGATCAAGAAGGAATTGAATATGGCGTTTGAAACTTAACTGTGTACAACTTTTATCTTGAATTATATTATTTGTAATGTTGTATCTCTCTCTCTCATATATATGTATATATATTTAAAATCCATTAGGATACAAACATAGTTATTTGTTCAATCATTTATAAAACAATATCCATCGTCTATTACCATGATAGATCTACAGTTACGATTAATATATAGAAATAAACCATGTTAATCTTGGTATTTCAAATGCTTGTGGTAATTTCCCTAACATGTAAAATTGACTGGAATCAAAATTAAATTATCCTGTCTGCACCTGGATAATAACGTGGGTATATTGGAAGCTAAGTACAGTAAACAAGGCAGGTTATAATATCTTATGAAAGTCCTAACAAGCTGAGCGCCTAGTCTAGTGAATGGTGTTGTAATTAATTATTGGCAGGTGTGCTGGCATTATAGTCTGATCTTTCAAGATGGCGATAAATTGAGTTATCCCAATCTCGATTACAACGGCATTACCGAATTATTATAGGCAAACGTGGTGTTAATTGTTAATTCTTAGCATGATGCATAAAACTACCAGGGTTTCATTGGTCTATTTATCATCGAAAACTCAGTTAAAACCTTAATCAGTTGAATACTAATCCTCCAGTAACTGCATGTGAGATCCCGTTAGCATATATTGTCAGAGCTAACATAACATTAACCCAAGAACGGCAAGCGTCCTCAATTGAGTCTGTAGTGAGTGAAGACAAGCGTCCTCGTATGAGCCAAGGCCTAAGAAAAAGCTTTTCAAAACATCCCACTGGCACTCACAACAAAGCAATATGTAATTAAGTGAGATAATTCCACTCCATACCTCATATCATCCCTCCCCATTGGTCCCCCCCCCCCTCCCCCCCCCCATTATCATCTATTTTTTCCTCTTTTTCTCCCTTTTATCGGGTAATTTTCAGCGCCAATTTTCCCGCCCGCTATCCCAGGGTCACAGGGGAGACAGTTAAAGATCCTAGCAACAGAGAGACTTCACTTGCCATACGGAAATATCGATCGCGAAGCGAGAGAGCATAATATTATACTGTGCACCGGCTCTCCCCTCCTGATACGATAGGTCGGCAATAATACGTCTTTTTTACCCCCCAAATACTATTCCCATTTGTTTTATTTCTGTTACATGTTAATATCTTCATATTAAACGTAAAACGGGCGCATATGAATAAGTAATAACTATATTTATGGTAAAATTATGATTTTAGTCAGGAATGAACCAAATTACCTTCACCTGGCGGGACGTTTCAAATACCATAGCTCCGCGTTTCCTAGGTTAACAGCAACCAGCCGAGTGAGGTTCTGAGTGTGCGTTGTTCGTTGATCCTTTGTTTATATACAATGTTAATGTTTGATCATTTCTGTATAAGGTTACAATACAAGGATAATACACCTTATGGGTAATAATATAGAAATTATATTCAACTATGATTGCATTGTAATCCATATGCACGGTAGCCAAGATGTTTCACTTACATAAGACTTTGGAAGGTCGAGCAAAAATTCAGGAAGGGGAATCTGAGCAACCAGGAAGAAAACAAATGATGCTCGTCAGGGGAAGCGGAAAACTGGTCCGAAGAAAATATAGGATTACAGACAGGAGAGAGAGAGAGAAAAAAAAGAAGACCAACGTGATTGAATGTGTTAGCCATGATAATAAGAGATGTATGTATGCATATACTCAGGCACATACCCTATTGCTGGGGGATGGCCGACTTGAGACATAACCCGAACAGAAACAACATTCAAGGGTTCCAACTCTCAGGGTCTGGGACCACTTTTACGTTCCCTCGCTCCTTTCTCTGATAATAAGAGATGATAAGGAAAATACAGTTTTCAAATATTTGATGGGATAATTATGTTAAAGTCTAAAAAACGGGGATTGGGCCTGAGTATATATATTACATACATACATACTAAGGATTATTTGATGTAATTTATAGCTCTATTGTTGGGGCAGGGGGCTAGGAATCCTCCTCCCCTTGTAAAATTCACCTACTAGATGAGACAGAGAAAGGGGCGAGGGAACGCGAAAGTGGTTCCGGACCCTAAAAGGTTGGGCTCTGTCTTGGGTGGCTACCCCCAGCTATGGGGTGTGTACCTGAGTATATACATACATACATATACATACATTGTTCATACAGGGTTGCTTCCCCCTAGGTCATGGTAATCATTGTGTGTTAGAAGAAATAGACGATATTCAGTATGTTTGCAGAATCTGTATTAGATACAGAGTGAATATTCAATCCTTTAATTCGTTTAAGTTTTGTATTATGCTATATAGTTAAAGATATATATCTTCACATAAAAGGGATCCAGACGATCACAAACTGCAAATATTATGCATAGAGTCATCGAATTCTCCCTACCAGAATTTCTTTGAGTTGCCGCGCTAGACACGATGTTTTGTACAGTAAGCGACCTGCGCCCTTTACATGGCGATATCCCGCAGTTCTTCACCCTCCCTCTCCATCAATCATTCTTAATTATAAGCTATATGTCGTACTTTCTATAGCTGATACATTACCCCCACAACTACCATACTATATAAGCATCTAGAATATAGTATAATCATGCAGAATCGTAAGAAATCGTGATAAACTTTGCATAGCCTAGGTGTTGAGTATTGTTTATGTCGACAGACGTAGCTCTGGCGCTACTTCGGAAGCGTCCACCAGAGGTCTGCGGTGAATTCCTGGTAGGGAGAATTGTCACAAAAACAAAGTAAAAAACACACTCCTCGTGTTGAACTTGTAAACATCGTCTATTGTCAGTCTGCCAGCAGTTCTCCAGGTCTAGATCGGTTCAAGTCATGAACACTCTCACTACAATGACGTAGGTTTTCGATGTATGACTCGCTACAGACAATAGCTAGTCTTAAAATGTCATTGTTGAATTACTAATTTATTATAAGTATTATGGGAAGTGGAGTTAATTACAAACGGTCATCGTTTGAACACATTCAAAGATTCCCCATGATTGCAGTTACCAACTGAACTTTGATTACCAAAAATGGAAACTTTGAATTTCGACAGTCATAATATAATTAGATCTGCTGGAAAGTGTGAAAAGGAACAACTTGAGATGGTTCGGCCATATGGAACGTATGGAAAGCGAGAGAATGGCTAAGAGGGTGTACGAGAGCGAGGTGGAGGGACAGAGGGGGAGAGGTAGACCGAATATGAGGTGGAAGGATGGAGTGAGGAACTACATGAACGAAGGCGGTGCTGGTTGGGGGGAGGGGCGTCGACTGACTGGGGACAGAGGTGCATGGGGGCGGTTCGTTCGTGGCCACCCCTTCGGGGATCACGGCGTCAGGCAATAGATAGATAGATATATATATAAGTTACAAGGATTTTCAAAGTCACAATTATCGTAAGGAATCTACTGTACACCATGAAATATATACGCATATAAAATGATTGCAATCATAATACAGTATATATA